>JAHZMX010005261.1:0-14956 GCA_027743895.1 Seira musarum
GACATTATAACAGGATGAAAAGACAGCATTTAACCCTTTACTCAGCTACGTCCTTACTGCTGTTTTAACTGCACTAGTTACTTCTGCGATGAAAGCCAAACTTTGTTTGTACATGTATATTCGAAATTTTGCTTTTGTCAGCGTCAGTAGTTTCTAACGGTTCTTTCTAAAAGTCAACACAAACCAATATTTTACCTTCCAACTTTGAAACAATGGCCACTAAATCGCATTCTGAATCAATTGTAACACTTCACTACAGTCTTTATAAATTCTATCCAGTAAGAGCGATTGTAGAATGGGATAGCAAAAAATCAAAAGTATTTTCAGAAGGAGTAAATTCACGTCACTATTTTCTCTGGTATTTCCACATGCCCGTGATTGTATTCTTCGCTGGATTTGGCTCATGTGTTGCAGCATTAACTACTCGTTGGCCACATTACACACAATTAGAAATATATTGTGCAGCAATGGCAATAGCAGTAGAATTTGGGACCGGGTTTACCTATCTCGTAATACGAAATGTTGATATTGTTGTGGCAAGTTACTCAGCGATAAGCGAATTAAAAGAAACTCTATCAAGACGAAACCCAGTCGTATCTCGAAGATTTATGGAAAATCGAGGCTGGATTGTTACCTCCTTATTTGTAAAGCTTATTGTCGTCACTCTATTTGTAATGCCATTGATTATGGTGCCAGCCACAGTTGTACTGAAATTAGATCCGTTCTACTTCGTCGTCTCAGTATTGTTCGAAGAAAACGATATATATTGGTTGCAATTAATTGTGCGAATATACATTGCAATAATTTGTACTGTAGAAGTAGGCAGATTTGTTTCATTAATACTTTCAGGAGGAATATATTATCTAGAATTGTGTCTTCACTCCATGTATATCATATCTACTTTTCCCTTAAACGAACAGTTCTTTCTGAAGTGGTACTCTGCTCTCCGTATTGCAACTTGTATAGCCATTTCCACTTGGATATCTTCAGGCTTACTTCATTTGCTGGGAAGTGGATTTGTCTGTCTGGTTGGGTATTATGTTCTCACAATCAAATGCTACAATTTCCTTTCTTTTGGAATTTACTGGTATTTCCCCTCTACTGCCACTGCTATTACTGTTGTGATTTATATTGCAACGTTGCACATTTCAATATGCTTGGATGAAAGTAATAAGATGATTCTCAATCACAGGAGAAATTTGAATTTGAACGGTATGCGTGTTAAGGAGAAACGTTTTATTCTTAGGAGTTTAAAAACACTGAAACCAATTGCGTTTAACTGCGGCGATTTCTTTATAGTTGGGAAGGAGACGCTTGCTTTGTATTTCTACATGGCATGTCAAAGAACCGTTGATGTTATTTTATTGCCTATTTTGGAAATTTGGTAAAACGGAAATACCTTTTGTATTGTGTTGTTGCTGGGTGTTTAGACATGTTTAGATATTATCCGATAACCGTTTTTAATTTAAATTACGTAAGACATGATAAGAGTCAGCATCATTTATCAATTTTTAGATTTATGTCAGTAATCCACCATATCCCAGACCGACAAGAGTTCTATTTCCTGAATGCAGTACTAGCTAATGAAAAATACTTGTATTTAATTATTAACCTATGAACGAAGTGATATAGGTTTAGAATTTTGGTCTTTTTCTCTTTTTTTTCCTCGTACTTTTTCGTCGTCAAAAAAATCAAAATTTTTTCCCCATAAGCTTAACACAGGGAAAAATTACTTGTAAGAAATACACCAATGATTGGCCAATCATTGTCAATATGTCCCGAATTAATTCAGAACGTATTTCTAAAGCAATCAGAAGTATAATTAAGCACAAATTGAACCAATCATAGACTAGTGATTGGCCAATCATAAAAAAATATTTTCTAAAATTGTACAGAACGTATTTCTCAAGCAATCAGAAGTATATTCAAGCACAAATTGAACCAATCACAGACTAGTAATTGGTCAATCACAAAAAAATATTTTTGAAATTACGTACAAAATTTGTTTTTAAAGTAATCAGAAGAGTAGTTGAGCACAAATGGAATCAATCACACACCACCAATCATAAAATGTCTGAAATTATTTAGAACGTATATCACCAGTTTTTCTTTAAAATTTCGAACGAATGAATTTGATAGCAGCATTTGTTGCATCTTCATAAGAAGCACGTTCATAGGTTCTTTATATTCTTCTAGAATTTTTAGTTAATCTTTTCCTAACTTTGTACTTAGGTTCTTATCGTGCCCACATTATTTACAATATTATATTTTAAATAAGGATTAAATTCTTGAATTAATCAGAAAAAATTATGTAACAAATGATGTCATTCTCTTAATGTATTTACCAAACTATGATTTTTATTTTCAGTGCAAAAAATACTTATATTCACTATCAACAAACATTAGGTTTCAAGATAGTAACGTACCTATAATATCATACCATCATCAAAAATAAGGGTAGCTCAGGTGGAAACGTATCAGGATTTTTGTTCTCGTTGTTACTGCAATTCTGTCATTATTCTTCCTTTTGATTTTTACTATCTATACGTCTTCATTTTATACTAGTGACACAGCACCTTTCATCATACCAACAAATGCAAAATGCACTAGATTTCATGCTTAGATAAGTATACATACATCCCACAGTCAATCATAGGCTTTTCAGTGGGCTTATAGGCAGTTATGGCTATAGTGTGCCGGTGCCGGTTCAAGTGGTTCATTAAATTAGATTGACAACAACAAAAACGTTGCATTCTTCAAATCTGATTAAGGAGAAGCAATTTGCAGAAAGGTTCATTTATATGAATGTAAGTGCTGATGCAATCAAGAGATATTTTATTGTATGATTTACTTAACAATTATCACAACTTTCTGCCTTTTGAGGTAATTGGTTGTTCATAGCAAGAAATAATATTTTGAAGGTGAGTTTTAATAGACAAAGAGTCGTTCCATCCAAATACTTAATTTTTTAAATAAAAAATGCAGTTGACAGCATAAGTACTCGCTGTCTTTGAAATTTGCCTCAATAATAACAAAATATTGTACCAATTTTCCTAAGCAGCCTAGTTACCACCATTCGATGTATTTTTTATAAATTACTAAGGTGAAGATGAAGAGTTTGGTTAAAGTTATAGACATTTACTATATCTTTGCATATTACATTTTCTTCGTTCCCTACCGTTTCCCGAGAGATCCTAAGACAGGAAAATGTCAAAAACATTCACACGTCGTACAAAAGGTTTTTTTAAAACCAATTCAGGTTTTTGTAATAACTTTGGAGAAAAATATAAACATTTTGCATATTTTCTATTTGCAGATTATAGTCTTAATATTTTCACTGATGCATATTTTCTGGAATATCAGCAACTTTTTGGAAAGGTGGAAATTGCTTATGTCACAGGTCTCAACCGCAAAAGGAACGAACCCATATTATTACGTGAATATGATTGATGGTTTCTCATATGTTGGATTCGCAATATCCATGGCAATTTTACCGTTTTTCAGTGAAATGCAAATTCTCGAGTTTCTTAATAAATTATCAAAGTACTGCAATCGTGAACTTAAAAATCTGAAGGAAACGCACGTAAGAAAAATATTAGTCGAAATTTGTGTGAGATTTTTTTTTTGAAGTCCTGAGTCAGATGTAGGCTTATGTAATTTACTTTGGCAGAGCCATCAACCAATTTTAACTGTAATTATTTATGGAACGACTACATTATTCATAATTGGAAATGCTTGCCTTACTCCACTCCCATTCAATTTTAATCAACGAGTTCAGACAGCACAAGTCTTACTATTCTGGAGAAATGAGACTGACAATCCTAGTATATTTGGAGAGCATTTCAAGACAAGTGATCACGTATTTGGCAACTACGCGCTAATAATTTGTGGAATGACCCTGAAGGCGGTTGCAAGTTTGCGAAACACGTTTCCAGAATGGGCATGTCTTGCGGGAATTTATGTCCTTTGGATGATAAGTCTGGAATATAAGGCACTGTTTCGGGAAGAAATTGAATTTAAAAATAAGTTTGAAAAGAATTTTGAAGTAAACAAGAGGCTGAGGCAGTACAAGGAAATCTTAAGGCTGACACGAAAATTTGGGAAAGCGTATGGCTGGACCTTATTCATTTGTATTGTATCAAATGTCACGTACTATTCTGTAAGCTTTGGCGATTTTCTGGAGGCGGATACTCATACAGGAGTGAAGATTTATTATGCTCATTTTGTTGCTATTCTCACCGGAATTCTTTGTCTTGCGGGAAATTTCTTTCTGAATGTAAGCTTTATTAATATTTGAACATTCTTGAAATATTCTTAACATTTTTAAATTTTGTCGACGTAGATGTCCTGCCTAAAGGACTTTTTAAATTCGAGAAAAATCATTCGTGGTCCAAGACTCAGAAAAGGGTTGAGAAATGCGTGCACTCTAGTCATTCATCCTCATGCTCGGGAATTTGCGTCAATCAAGGCTGGGGTAATGCCACTCACTTATAGTTCAGTGGCACAGGTTTGCATTTCTAAACGAATTTGGCGGTATCAGTTCAAATTCGAACAATATGTATGGCATAATTTTACACTTTGTTTAACGATTTCAGATCTTCACCAACATCATGGTTGTATTTTTGATCTGCGTTCAAAGCAAATAAACACGTAACGTTATCCGACAAATGACATTCCAAAAATTATCGGAAGTAATCAAGTTATAGATCGAGTTGCATACCCCTCCGCATCACTTCTTCAGTTACAAATTATGAAATTCGTTGGTTAATAGTGCGCAGTTTTTCAATTTGTCTTGATTTACCAAAGCGTAGGTATGCAAAAACCAAAATTGTCAGTGTTTATGAATTACCATTACAGAACCGATGACTTTGATAAAGCTTCAATAAAAAAGTTCTACTTAAATTTTTATTTTGTTACAATTTATTTAAATGCATATTTTAGAAACGCAAGTGATTAGTTTTTGCATTGTGCGATATGCTCTAATGATGTCACGATGTCTAGCAACATTATTAGTAAAAATGAAATTTCCTTTCACTAAGCTTATCAGATTTTGTGTTTCTATTTACCAAACCGGAGTCAATCGCTACATCATAAATTATACTTCAGATGAAAAGTTCAAGATTAAGGGTCCGCATTTAAAACGTGTAGGATTTTTTTACTGCGTAACATAAACTTGTGACCTTGCAATTATTTCAGATTATAGAATTTCAAATTCCTGCTTATACGAATCATTAAAAATATTATTTGTGATTCTGCCATATAGATTCCCATCTCAGGGTTTTCGTGCTCCTCTGATGCAAACTTAAAACTACACTGGGAGGGCAATGAAGAACCTTGCAAAAATTATCGAAATTTTCCATATTTATGCGTATTACTTTTGCTGCGTCCCGTATCTGTTTCAAATTGGCCAACATTTAAAATACGAGGTACGGACATGCATCATACAAAAGGTGAGAATGCACCAGACACACTCGACCTGATTACCGTTAGTATAAAATTAAAAGTTGCTAAAGTAGTTTGCATTTTTTGTGTATTTCAGATTTTCACTTACAGTTGTTCAGTACTTTACGCATTCTGGACAGTGCGACTCCTTTCGAGCCGATGGAATTCATTAGTGAATGATGTTTGGTCCGCTGGGGGAACTAACGCTTATTTTTACATGCAAATATTAGACGGGCTTGGTTATGTCCAATACTCAATTGTCCTTAGTGTCTTGCAAGCGAGAAATGTGAATTCACTTCAAAGATTTCTAAACCGTCTAAAGATTTATGAAGAATTACATTTTAAAAAGAGATCGGCTCAGGTTGAGAAACCAATATTGATCAAAGTTTTCTTCGGTACAGTAACATTCTTCATTATCGGAAAATCCTACTTTGCATCCATCCCATTTGAAATCTCCAAAAAAGTAGAATTTGGTCAAATGTTAATACTCTTCAAAAGCAATAACAATCCCAATGCGTCTTCAAATTCTTCGACGATTGAGTCGACTGAAGACTCAATCACAGTAAAATATTTTCTCGCGTTGGGAGGAATCGTCATAGAAACTGTTGCGGGTTTGAGAGATTTATACGCAGGATTATCTTACCTGGTTGGACTTTTTGCACTTTGGTCAATTAGCAATGAATTAAGAAAATCAATCATTGCCATGAAAAAGCTGCCAACGGACAATTTCGAAATTATAAGAATCTTAAAAGTACACAAGGAAATTATGAAGCTTGCCCGATGTTTTGAGAAGGCTCAAGGATGGAATATGTTTAATTATGTTGTAACGAACGTCACTATACTTTTCCATCAGTTTTGAGGAATTTTTCGATTCGGAAGTTCCTTTGGGCAGTAGATTGTATCATGGACAATACATTTTGATCTTGAGTGGAATTTTTTATCTTGCTGGACGCTTTTGTCATAATGTTCGTATGTCACAGAGATTTGAAAAAAAATTAAAGTCATATATGCAAACTTCAAATTTATTTGCATTTTGAATTTTTCTGCAGATGTCGTGCTTAAAAAAATTATTAAATTCCTACAAATACAGGAAGGAAATGAGAAATGCTTGTTTACTTGTCACACATACTCACGCAGTTCAATCTTCAGCACTGCATGTTGGCGTCATGCCCCTCACATTTGTTTCAATAACTCAGGTAAAACAACGATTTCACTAGCTCCGTATTTGAAATATAATCAGTGCTTTCTAAATTTTGCAGGTCTTCTCAAACATAATGGTTATATTCCTAATTTGTGTCCAAGGGAATTCCTAGTTCATGTGCCCATAAATCTTCTGAAAGCCAGCCGATCTAGTTCGGGGTATGTTGAGATTATATTAATTAAAAGTAGTTAGCAATACTTATTTAGCTTAGGTATTTCTAAAATAAAATTAGCAGTATTCTACAATATCCTTTCAAAAAGTGAGAAGAATATTAATCGTGTAATCCGTCAATTGCTTATAGAAGGTAACAGGAGTTGACTGTTTGAAATGGTAGAAGTGATGACCCTTCACCTTCAATGGTCTCAATGATTTTAGAATTTTCCTTGCAAGACAACGATTGAATTAGCCTCTCAATGGGATCAAATCTATTCGCTTCTTCATATCCCAAAGTAGATGATTAGCTTCAACATTGACCCAAGAGAGAAGCTTGAATAACTGAAGAATAACTGCAAGACCGCACACAGAAACTAGGGGACAGTTTACCCAAATCTGGAACTTCATACTGTTGAACAATCTAATTGTCCCATAGTTTGTCCCAAGGTGGGATCCAAACGCTGCTGCTTTTACTCCAACTGTCATGCGGAAAGCAACGCTGTTATATTCCACGAGCAGGACCTGGAGGGTACGATACAACTTCATTGTTTCGCAAATTTTTCGCATACGTGAATCAGGTTTGCTTAGATGTTTGGATGAATAGAGGGAACTAAAAAAAATAATAATTAACTTTGAATGAACGTCTATTAAAACCTAAGGGAATTTTAAGTCATTTTGAACGAACTTCATTTGTTTCACCCAAAAATTCAGAGTTGACGAACAGCAAATCGAGGTAGTCGCCCAGAGAAATATGGTCGTCCATGAGAAAAGCGTCAGGTAACATTCCAAAAGTGCGAATGCCATCAGTGAAGATGAACCAAATCCACCAGGGCTCAATACAGAGTAGAAAAACTGTGGACTACGCGGGTTATCCATGAACAAGTAGAATGTAACTGAAGCATTGATGAAAACAATTGCAAACACGTTCATTACTTCCGGTTCAATATTGTCACGAGGTAGGATTCCGGGAGTGGTGATGTGAGGAAAATACTTTTCTGTGGAAAAAATTAAAAGGTTGTCATTAGACGCTAAAAACAATTTTTGTGAACGACTTACTTTTCGAAATTGAATTGAAGCTCGTGTAGCGGTTCACCATCAGAGGAAACGTATTTCTCATATCATATCCATTTATCTGAAGGAATCCAGAGTAGGTATACAAAACCCAGTAGTAATAGTGAATGCAGAGTTCATCCACAGTGACTTCCAAGTACTTGTATGATTGATAGAGACGAATTGTCATGAAGATAATTTTTGTCCACATCAGAATCGAACAAGAGAACCACATTACAAGAGAGGAAATGTTATCAGTTTTCTTCATTAGTTTCTTCTTCCAATCCCATTGGAATGGGGTGCAGTGAGATTTGAAGGCAAATGTGTAGTACGCCCCCATAAGGGACAACGTTTTTGAAGATAAGACCATGATGATTGCGGTTCTAAGTCTGTAGGTGTTTGTAAAATCATTTCTGGCAAAATGAATGACGCGCATGATGGCTTATATCCAGTGAAAATATTTTTAATGAAATATAAGAGGCAAGAAAAAAGCTTTTAAAATTCTCTAACTTCATTCATTCATGAGTTTTTTTTACGTAAGGGGCTACCATTAGTGGTTTCCATTCCTCTGCAGACTTAAAGTAAACCTGTGTAGTGTAAGTAAGCTTAACATAAAAGTTTCAAGATTTTCTTGAGAAGTTCCACGTGGAGTTTAAAAGTTTGTCGGGAGTAGATATTTCCTAAAGAACGTAATGGCAATGGCATTAGTGAAAATTATCTATTAATTCTCAAAATGTGGAACGCTCCTGAATTTATTACAAATGGAATGGAACTATCAAACCTAAGAGTGATGAGAAAAAAATAAAAAATTATCTGACAAAATAAAAAAAAATATGCTGTTATACAACTCTAGCGGGGTGGTCATCCCGGTTGTTTTTGTTTCACATAATGTTATGTTATGTAATGGTAATTAAAGTTTGTCTACTTCACATTCGTGATTTTTTTATTTGCTTTTAGGAAAGGAGAAAAATACAGAATTTTGATGAGTTAGTTAGGTAAGCAATACAACAAAAATTCTAAAAAAAGAGTAAGAATGTCTGAGTTTTAGGGCAAACAAAATGGTCAAACAGCACCGTCCAAATCCATATATAATACATTAAAACGCTTTACTACATTACATAATAACTCCTCACGTTTAAAATATTTCTTGTTGTTGGATCGAGTCGAGTCAATCGGATAAGTACTCATGTATGAACCAATGAACTTCAAGTAGAAATATAGTTTAGAATATTTAAAATTGACTGCTGCGGGAAGGCATTCGAGAAATGCCTTTTTCTTACAAAGGACATTTCCAGAAGAACTAAACGTCATAAATAATGCTCGTTTCACGATTTTCTTCTTAAACAACTCATTATAAAATGAAAACCTTCATGGCTCCAGACAAACTCATGAGGAATGAATGAGATCAGAATCGATGCCAATGCCACAACATACCCATACCTAACTTTTTCTTTCGTTAAGTGATTAACTAGAGTTTACGTAAAACAATTCCCTGTCCAATATTGGTTACATAATCTTCAAGTACAATGTTGTAAATGAATTAAAATAGGACAAAAAAAAAATTTTAACAAAAAAGTCTGATCTGGCAATGATTTAACGTAAAATTATACAGCTAACCTATAAATGAATGGCTAAATTTTTGCATAGAATTTTAGAATTCACCATTTTTGTTTCGATGTTCGTGATTAAAATTATTCCTGAAGATTTTAAAAGTGTCAGTTTTTTATCAAGGTACTTACAATAACAATATGTTTCCAGTAGAGGATGGAACAAAAATCTTCAGGATGATGAGGGGAGGCACAGTGCACAGTAGAGATTGACAGACAAGACAAAATCGACTCCTCTACAGTTTTACAAAATTTATTTCATTATTTCAATAACGCATTCAACACAGAAAGTCCATTACTGTAGTCCTGACACATGACACGAAATTAAATCAGAATGCAATAGTAAAATAGTCGAGTAAAAAAATTTTCTTTCACAGATACATTTAATCTCGTTAATTTTCCTTATCGGAGTCCGACATGACCTCCTCCTTAATAGCTGCAACATCTTGTGAAGCCGGTGGTGGATTTTCCTCTTCCGAATCTGAACTGTCACTGTCACCCTCCTCCTCCGAATCCGATTCTAGAGCTGAGACGCCACGCTGAGGAAAAATATGAAGAATTAAACAAATAAAATTACAAACTCAGTGAAAATTAAATATGATGAAACTTAAAACGGAATCTGTCTGCATTAATCCATACCAATTTCCAAGTCAAATACAAACGTTTTGTGAAGAGGTCGCTAATTTTCAGCACAATCTTCTTCACCTCCAACTCCAGTGATCTTTCCTGACTCTTAAGCAACGCATCAAGTCCTTCCTGCCGCCCAGATCCCCTACGGGGACGTTTCCACTCAGAGCTTTTCGTTTGGTACTCATCGCACTTCTCCGTGACAAACTTCTTCAATAGAGTCCACTGTAATCCTCGCTTGTTAATCTTGAACTCTTTGCTCTCCCTTTCAGAAGCAAAGCATTCCCTGAGATCCAGATCAAAGGCTCTAGCCCACAAAGACGCGTGTTCACTATTGACACGGACTGCATTTCCACCGGGCGAGAGTTTCTTCGCTCCACTAAAATCCCCAGCCATAAATAAAGCCTTCTTGGCTATCTTAACAATTTGCATGAGCTTCGCATGAACTTGTAGATACTCTTCACAGGAAAACTGATTGTGGTCCTGGAGAAGGCGCTCCACTTGCTTAATATCATCTTCCAAGTCTTTTCGTCTGTACTCCGAGCGGTAGACTTCGTAGTAAGTTCCGAGTCGTTTACATTTATGCAAAATCAATCGTTCCAATTGCTCAAACGCTTTCTTTTCTTCGGCAGATGCGGGACAAGAAGACGTTGACTTTTCCTTGGCAACAGCAACAGCAACCCCGAAAGGAGGAGTGGAGATTGCAAGAGATTCTTGCTCCTTTTGAGTGTGAGAAGTCTCCAGCACTGGAGGAGTTGAAGTAGACGCCACCAAGTTACTGCCACTGGGCTTATGGAACTCTTCAAAATCCGTTTGCAATCCAGAAAGCCGCTCCTCAAGTTTCGCAGATTGTTCCTGAACGGCTCCAGGGTTCCATTGATTACACTGATCCGAGAAAAACTTCACAGCAACGTTCTTCTCATTCTTCAGAAAATTCTTCAGCATATCCAAATCCAATCCCAAGTCGGGATTCGACAATAGTTGTGCCTCCACCGTCATTTTATAGTCTTCGCATAAGAAATCCATGATTTGTCCAAAGAACGCTTCAGTTTTCTCTTTGTGTTCCTGATTAACCTTCATCATATCGTTAGTCACTTTCTGCAGTCCAGCATCAAGTTCCGCAACCAACTCTCCCAGTTTTTCTCCTCGGAATTCCAATACCAACGGCATAAATTCATCAAAGACTTTCTTCCTCTCTTCGTCTGCCACCTCCTTAACCTTGGTTTCGGCGTGAAAGTCCCTCAAATGAGCAAGGGTCACCGNCTTCAGTTTTCTCTTTGTGTTCCTGATTAACCTTCATCATATCGTTAGTCACTTTCTGCAGTCCAGCATCAAGTTCCGCAACCAACTCTCCCAGTTTTTCTCCTCGGAATTCCAATACCAACGGCATAAATTCATCAAAGACTTTCTTCCTCTCTTCGTCTGCCACCTCCTTAACCTTGGTTTCGGCGTGAAAGTCCCTCAAATGAGCAAGGGTCACCGATGAGTCCATTCCATCTCGGAATTTTCGTACTGCTTCTGTGACACGATCTTGTTCCACCTTCTTGCTTGGGGTATCAGATCTTGACTCGTGCTTACGTTTCATTTTGGTGGCTTCAGCAATTTAAGAATTGTAAACAGAACATTAATCTACAAAACATGAACTTTTTTAATCCATTAAAATGGATATCTTTACATTCAACCTTTAACCAACTAATTTTACTCACCTTGAAGGCAGAGAACTTCAAAATTCCAATAAAACACGAAATCACCCGGAAGCTCCCGAATAAAAATTCAAGCTCCGTTTTAAACCTAGAAATGCAAATATGAACAATAAAATGAAACTAATGAGTACTGAAGTTGATAACAGCCAAATTCCTTAAGAAACTATCATCCTTTTAATTTTTTTTATAATATAATACGAGACTTACAGCTTGAAAAAATTGTAAATATTATCACTATCATTAAATTAATTATTTACAATTACAATTATTGATATTGATATAACTGCAACCAGCTGGGCTGGATACGAATTTTCTAGAATGTTTTTGTCGTTTCTACTCTCAAGTGCCGACGTTCGAGTTCGTCTCACACTCGATCCGCCTCAACCTCAATCAATGCAATAATGCTCTGCATCTGCTCTTGCTCTGCTCCCATATCTCATTCTGCCCGGCTCGAACTCGAACCGAACGTTTTTCTTTCATTTCATCATCCTTTTTTGTCCAAGTTTGGTCCAGTCAACAAGTCCGGTCGGTTCGTAATGCAACGCAATGGAAAAGTGGATTTGAGAATGAGAAAGGAAATGAGGCAGACGAATACGGGGACGAATGATGTGATGTGATGCGGTGGGAAAAAAGTAAACAAAAAAGATTGACCGCGATGCGCGACCGCGTTTTTATTTTTCAGAGTGCAAAGTATATACGTCTACTTAAGGGCATAAAAATAATTTTGTGATTGTATTTGAAGGCAAAGGTAACCTCTTGTCCTTAAATATTTAATTATGATTTAACGGCCAATTTGATATAGTTGAGTTGAGCAAGTTTCTATATTATATTTGACTTGATACTTTATCGTTATTTTTAATTGTTTTTAGGATAATTAAACGGAGATTTAACATGGATTTCCAATGGAACATGGATTACGTCATCGTAATGTCAGACTCGTCGGAGGGACAAGGCCAACGTGGTCAGCGAAGAGGAAGTGCCAGCCGCAGCAAAGAAGGTTCGGAAACGGATATAGATGCGCCAGCTAGCCAAGTTACGGATGGTGATGGGTCGGAAGTTTCTCTACCTCGTCGACCTGAACGCAAGGTGGAAAAGAAGATGGAAGGGGAAACCAGAACCTGCAAAATGTGCAAAAAAAATAATGGGTCGGAAGTTTCTCTACCTCGTCCTGAACGCAAGGTGGAAAAGAAGATGGAAGGGGAAACCAGAACCTGCAAAATGTGCAGAAAAAATCCTGTTGAACCCAAGTTTCATTTCTGCCTTCCATGCTTCAAGGTAAGAAAATATTTTTTTAATTGGAATGGAATAGATTTTGTTCCTGTGGTGCGGCGCGGCGCGTAATATGGAATGACTCAGATCCGTTTTTGTGTAACGAATTTTATTTTGGCAAATTGTTTTAGAAACGGCGGAGTTGGTTGCCACCCAGACCTCCGTCTCGATCCCTGAAGAAGAGGAAGGCGGAAGAAAGACGTGCAGCGACTGGGACTGGGCGCAGGAGACGACGCGCAACGATTAACCTCAGGCAACTCGCGATGAGCAGAGGAATCCGACTATCTCCTCCCCCGGCATCTCAAGCCACGAGGATTTCTGAGGAAACAACTCTGACCCTTAGCCTTAATGCTAGCATTGAAGTAGGTCCGGCTTCGCAGGACTTAAATGAAGGATTTCTTGAAGCCGAGGAAGACGGATCTGTCCCAAATCCAAGTGAGCAAGAAGGAACTTCCCGGCAGCAAGGAGGTCCCAGTCCCAATTCGCTTCAGAATAATTCTGAAGGCGTTTCCAATCCGGAGGAACGAATTGTCCGTACGTCGTCCTCCATTCCTGAAGTGGAGAATCCTAATCCGCCGCCTACACCGCAGCCGCAACCTATGTCTATTCAAGCCAACGCTGGAATTGAAGGCACGAACATGAGGTTTGCTATATCAGAACCTGACCAGCCTTTATGCATGTTTTGTTGCAATAACCCCAAGGACTCGGCATTTGTCCACAATGGTACGGCTCACTTAGCATCATGCTTTTACTGTGGCGACAGAATACTCCGAAAAGACCGGGAGGTGTCCCATATGCAGGCAACCAATCTTACGTTTAGTGAAGGTTGTAATGTTTTAACGTCTCGACTCATAGATATATAAGCATTGTCATATATACCGCTACATTTTTACGTATTTTAGATATTTTACGTATAAAAACTGTAAGTGAGAATCATATCACATTCCATTTAAATAAGATGTTAGTAATTTTGCGTAATGTAAAATTAATTTAAGTTTTTGACTTAAGGTCATAAATTAAACCGGTATCGTTCCTTTCTTAAAATGCGGATTATTAAATGATTTTTGTGCAAATAAGGTATGTTGAAATGCTGAATAAAGAAATTCGAAGAAACTAGTGAAAGATGAGAGAAAATGGATTTTATAAATAAAAAATGTTGTTCTATGCTTGCTTTGCAAGATCACCAGATCAGATCAGAGTCACTTTATCAATTCATCAATCATCGCATAAATCAATAATAAATACCCGATTTTGAAATTTTTAATTAGTGAAGCAAGCAAGTCCAAGTTGGACTGTCCAACCCAATCTTTAGCTGACATGATAATCATGATATGATGATCACATTAAAGGAGAGTGTGTATTACTTTAACCGTTAATCTGCAATTCATCACACGTCCTCAAATCCCTTTAAAAAGGTTCTAGTCATTAAATCAAATCTTCATTTTATAATTTCATAGATGGCAAACGTTTTAAAGTTGTTGTTGGAATATTGCAATCCCTGTACAAATAATATAACCATTTATTTTAGACACAGTAACGTCTTAACAATTGTAATTGTTTGTTTGGATAATTCGCCCCTACGCTTCGAGAATTCACTTGACATGACGCTTTCGAGTTTCCGAGTTTATGGCATGTCTTTGTTTTTGCATTTACTAATTTTGCAATTTACATACATACATTTACATAAACTGCGTTTTTCAGCTTACTTCTTCGTTTGTTCGTTAGTCGCGTGGAGTCGCCGCCGTCGCCGGCAGAAACCAGAAAGAAAGATGCATATTGCTCCTTTCATGCAATGCACTGCACAAAGTGCATGCGAAGATTGCGAACGTTTGTCTTCTTGTTTTGCCTTTTGTTTATACTTATCGATTCGAAAACGAACAGTCGACTCACAACGAGAGTCTTCG
>JAHZMX010005262.1:0-10681 GCA_027743895.1 Seira musarum
TTGAGGAGGATGTCTCACAATTACTCGACTATTCCATGGAAGATAATGCGGATGTAGTTTTGCAATCGTTTCTTGATGAAATCAGGCATGCAAACGTAGAAAATATCGTTGCGTGGGTAGACTCTCCGGCTCATTTTAATGATCTCGAATTACCCTTCGGACTTCCTACTTCAGGTGTTCTTAAGTTACCCACAGGAAATCTTTCTGATTTATCCTCCAACTGTGTTGAGTTCATCAAGTCGGGGGTAGAAGAATTCCTCATGTTGGACGCAGAATACCACGCAAAGCTTGAGGAACTTCGGGGAAAGATCACCGATAATTTTCGCGAGCTTGAACTGGCGAAATGGCAAGTGAAAGATGCGGCTTTATTGTTTCATCTGATGAACCTGATGCAGTTGAGTGGAGCTCACTTTTCATGCGAGAAACTGTGCACCGAGGTAGCCACAAGGATATTCCCAATGTATTCCAGGGAAGATATCGTTGCCCAGAAGTATAGGTTGAAGGTGAAAAAAGCATTGGAGGAAAAACGTGATAGCATTATCAAGCACTGGCTACGAGACAAGGAGAATCTAGTTAAGAAAGTGAATGCGGCTTGGGAGGATATCCAGAAAAAGGAAAAGGATTTGGAGGATTTCCAAATGGAGCGGAAACGGCAGCAAGAGAGATGTCAGTACTGGACGGAGCTTTTAGAAAAGATGAGGAAGGAAAATAGAAGGAAAGTGAGGACTATCCAGACTCTTGTTGAACCTCTCGAGGAGCAGTTAAGACGCAGACAAAAGCTCAAGGATAAACAAGAGCAAAGCAGAAGATTAGAACAGAAAGAAATGATAGACAAGTTCCAGAGACTAAGAATGGTAACTTTGTTTTTCTTTTGTTCCATTTATTATAGCTTCAGCTTGTTCCAGGAAATGTGACAAAATGTCAAGAGTTCTCCTGAAAAGTGGAGAAAAGTTGAGAGAATGTTTTAATTTTTATAGTCTGTCGAAGAAGATCAGAAGAAACGCCAAGAGGAAATCCAAATGCTTCTTGAGAAGGATCGAAAAATCAGACAGATTCACAACAGAGCCAGAGTTCACATGCGCCGAAAGGAGTTTGAGATGAGACGAAAACAACAGAGAGAACAAGAGAAGAAAAGAGAAGAGGAAAGGAAAAAGAGATCTGAACTTCTGGAAAAGTCAAAAGAGAAAGTAGAGATTGCTTATCATCCCGCGAATGTTCTGAATGACACTCACGCTTCACTCGTGAGATCCCATGAAATCCAGAATTTGATCTCTTTGAGGGATGGAGAGTCAGAGGAAGCATTAAGATTTTTCAAAGAGAGGTACTCCTTTTCCGCAGAGACATTATGGAAAGACACAAGGGTCAGACTTGAAGCAAAACTGAGGGAAGCTGGGCTAATAGGTAATAGCTACGCTAGGCATGTCCTCCTGGCAATGCAACCTAAAGCCAAACCTCATTTACTTTCGCAAATTAAATTCGACGATGAATAATCAGAATCAGAAGCTAGGTCATTGAGTGA
Source organism: Seira musarum (assembly GCA_027743895.1). NCBI lineage: Eukaryota > Metazoa > Arthropoda > Collembola > Entomobryomorpha > Entomobryidae > Seira > Seira musarum. The sequence goes on from JAHZMX010005262.1 coordinate 1,520, forward strand.
GGAAAATGTTTTTGTACACAGGTATAAAGAACTCAAGCCACGAGTTTTTTAAATTTAAAAAAATCAATAAAGTTTCACGTATTTCACAATTTGAGTTCGATAATTTTGAACATGGTTTGTATTATTAAACGATTTGTTTTTTATTAATATTTTTAAAATCCTTGAACATCATCTTCAACATGACAATATAATTTATCCACCTCCCCACTGGCAAGTTAAAAAACGTCTCCAATTGGGCAACTTTGCCTGTCGCGGACCATACTGTTTGCGAGCGAATGAAAGGAAAACCTCTTCTAGGGTAGTTTCGTTGACAGAAAAGTCCTCAATGAGATCTTGATTCGAATCCTTAAGGTCTTCTAAAGCCTTGTACATAATGTCCCATGCCATGTTTGAGTTGTCCACATGATATTGCAGGATGTTCTAAACCAAAGCATGCCTTATAACCGCTTGAACCGAATATTTCATTTTTTTAACTTCGAATTATGTACCTCATGTTCATCTTTAAGGGTGCAGGGTTCAAACTTTTCAATAATCTCGTCATGAAGAACGTCAACCTTTGCCTGGAACGCAAGGGTGAGATTTGGATCAAATTCCTGCCTCAACCTAAACGTAAGACTGTAACAAAACCGGAAGATAGACAATTCGCACTCAATATAGTTTATAGCACTTCCATAATTCGTATCAAAATCGTTCGCATTACCCAGCAAAATCAATGGTGGGTCACCAATCATTGCTACTGCTGCGCTTAATCTTCTTTTCATTCCGCCACTGTACTTGCCACACGCCACATTTGCACTGTTACTCAATCCAACTCGTGTCAGCCAACTTTTCACTTCCTCATTTACCTCAAACCAAGGGATCCCCCTAAGTCTGCCAAACAACTGTAGCATTTCCTTTCCTGTCAAAGACTCTATGATTGCGTCGAACTGAGGGCAGTATCCAATGTTTGCAAGGAACTTTCTCTGATTTTTGCCCAAAGTGACGTTGCCAGAATACACTTCCCCAAACGAACGTAATTCATCACCGGTGATCATTCGGAATGTAGTTGTCTTACCGGCGCCATTAGTTCCCAAAAGCCCTTTTTTAGAAATCACTACTTTAGTGCAACTCTGAATTGAAAATCATGCAATTATTATTAAAGTCAAAGTCCTACCAAAGCATTCACCGTGATGCACTCCAAAGCTCAGCTTTGATACGGCAGCAAACTCGCCAAAATTTTTGCATAAATCTTCAACAACCAATGCGTCATCTCCCACGTTTTCTAAAATGATATATAAATAGCTTTAACAACAGCAAATTTCTTTCAATTCCCTCTTTACCACATTACCAGTTTGGACCATTTCAGCGACTCGTGCTGACTCCTCTTTTACATCCTCATCATCAATCTGAGCAGTGAATTCAGATTCCTTATTTCTAATCATTAGTCCACGAATGGTTCGAAATGCACCAAATTCAACCGGGATGAGCATTGATTGCAACACAATCGCGAGTACAAAACAGTACAATAGCTCCTGTCCGATACCAGGGTTGACCATTCCTTCCACTGTATAGTCCCAAGTTAAATACTTGTCGGGAATGAAACAAGATACTCCCTTGAGTTGCTTACAGTTTCCTGAAAGCCATAAATTGCAATAAATACAAAATATGACTTGATATAAAATTACTAAACTTTTCATAACTTACGACAGCATCCTTTTAAAGCGTTGAGACTTGGACTAGTTGTATTGTCACTGGGACGGCAGATAATGTTTTTAATATGATTCGATAAAAAGTTACATTTTGCATTCTTAGAAAACAAGATACTCCCTTGAGTTGCTTACAGTTTCCTGAAAGCCATAAATTGCAATAAATACAAAATATGACTTGATATAAAATCACTAAACTTTTCATAACTTACGACAACATCCTTTTAAAGCGTTGAGACTTGGACTAGTTGTATTGTCATTGGGACGGCAGATAATGTTTTTAATATGATTCGATAAAAAGTTACATTTTGCATTCTTAGTGGCAATGAACGCAACCAATTTCAGCCCATAACCGACTGCATTCAACGGAAATAAGCGGCCCGTCCAAAGAAGAACATCATTACCGGGAAGGAGCATTTTGAGAATCCAGAAGAAGAAAACTGAATGAAAAAATTAAATATGATTTTTAAAAAATCAGTAGTCACACCAGTTAGCTTATTACTATTACAATAAAATTGGCCAACTCTTTTACCAGGGACGGATAAAAGCATTATGATGGTAGCAAATCCACCTGCGAGTGTTTTGGGGAATGTGCTACACAAGTACGTGAGTGGAAGTGAGGCAGAACCGTACACCATAAAAACTGTAAAGACTGCAACTAAAAATGGAACACAAAGTTACAGTCACTGTCAAACCCGGAGAAAATATAAAAAAAAGTATTACTAACGGGTGCCTTCGTGCTCCTGTGCAGTGAAAAAATTGTATGACTCGCAAATTGGAAACATGATGACCATAGCACCAGCAACCAGTACAAAGGCAAAGAAATCCCACGTAATAGCAGTTGTCCAGTAGGTGAACGGATGGACTCCTGTCATAAGTTGAACTTGCTTCGCTTTTGTTATTCGTTCCTCAATGGGTAGGATAATGAAGCTAGCTGATAAAAGAGAAAGTCCGGCACATATAAGGAACTGTAACCTGCAACATGAATTGCAATTATTTCATCCGACATTGTGGAACAGTAACAACAGAATATTTCAATGTGAAATTCAATTATTAAATTCTAACCTGAATGAGATCATTTCTCCACCCGTAACTACATCCTTTGCAGCCTCAACCAATACAGAGTCCTTTGTCTCCATCGGGTGGTTTATCACTTCAAATCTAGGCTTTTGTTTATGGACTCTTACTCTTGCATTTGAAGCCAAATTGATTGCCAAAGGGGCAGCATGAATGGGTACTGTGTTGAACCACGTGGTAAAAAGTTGGTCCTTGTATGCACCAGCAACAATGTAATTTTCTCTAAAGGTGTATATATCGTGCGAAGCCACATGACTTAATTCTGCTTCTACAGAGCCACGTGTAATTTTTTTTGCGGAGGTGCCAATGACAGCAGCTACTTCTTTTTCAACTTCCTGATTTTAAACAAAACTCCGGTTTTAAGGTGATAGTGAAATGTTTTGTTAAGGGTCTTTGCGAGATTTATTATTTCATATTGACCTTCTGGTGATCAGCGGGAACGGGGAGTTGCAAGTGATATAATGTAACGGGATTGGTGTAACTGTTGAGATTAATATCGATTGGAGGTTGAATTAGAAACGGTTCATATTCTGATCTTGTCCACAATACCGAGGCAATCACGAGAATGACCGGAATCAGTAGCTATTAAAAGAAAACAACTGATTCAAACATTTTCTATTTTGTATCGACTCAAACGTCGAAGCATTCACAAGTATTTACGTATTTACGAATGCGTTTACCTGAGCCACGAGTAATTTCTTCTTGCGGAATGTATACAGACCCTTTTTGATGGATAAGGCTGCAAATTGCACAAGAGCCAATTTGACCGTGAGATAGCTTGAGACAACAACTGCAGGAAAATAAGGGATAGATAAAAGGATAAAATAAAAATTTCATTTATAAAATGTATCAGGATGAGATATATACTTCCGGTTTTTTTCCGGCTGGAAAAGCTTGTCGCTCTCGACGGTCTCGACTCTGACATTCGTATAGGCGACGACGCAGCGGGAATTTCATCCTCTTCATGGCCCTTAGATGTCAATTCTCCAACTCTAATTGTAGTAAAAGCAATGTGATATTATCCTGAACACAGATATTAACGAATATAAATATGTAAATGAAGCTTATATTCTACTTTAGAAACACTTCATCCATTGTGGCAATTGATAGTCCTATAGTATCAATGTGCATTTCTTCCTTCTTTTCCGTCAGTTCCGAAAACAAACTCGAAAGAGCGGATGTCGACGAAGTTTGAGTAGGCAAAGCAATAAAGATTTCATGGACAGTGTGAATTGGCTTTAAAGAGGCATTAGCTACATGCTTTTGTACAAGGGTCAAAATCTCAGCCTTATCGCCTTTCTCGGACAAAGTCAACTTCAAAGTGACACCCGTGCCGTAGAATGCCTTGAGGAAAGGCCCTGATCCACAACATTGTAGCTTGCCCGCAGCCATGATACCGATGCGATCTCCTAACACATCAGCTTCTTCCACTAGAAAAAAAATCCAGTCATTAGTCATTCACTAACTGACAGGCACTGAAAAAGAGGGTGAACTTAAGTATTTAAACGGTATTACTAAAATGAGTTGTTAATAAAATTGTTCTACGACTTCGTAACTTCAACAGGACATCCCAAATCGCTCGTCTTTAATCAAAAGATTGATAAAATTTACTTTAACATCATCAATATAATTTAAGAAACATTTTAAAAGTTTTTAAGACAAACATACCTTGCTTCCGGATCCATTCCACTTATGAAATAAAAAACCAGGTTAAATACACACGTAATAAATAAATTTTAAGACGATTCTAATTTATTGTTATTACCTGGTTGGTTCATCTAAGATTATGGAGAATCGGATTATTCGCACTGGGTTTTATACACACAGATTTCACGCACCCAAATTTCACGCACTTGGATTTAACGTGTCCAAATTTAACGCAGTTATTTTTTAAACTGAAAATGATCAGTGCTGTATTAATTTAATTTAGTAAGTATCTTTTTTTATAACCAGTTTGTAGATTGCATACAAAACCATTAACTAGAAGATTTCATAGCTTCTATCTATTATAGAAAGAATCCGACTGAATAGTCTCCTAGTTCTTCACATAAATAATGCTCAAAGGTAAGGTGTGGTTTAATTTTTTTAAGGTACCTGTAGCCTTACTCTGGATTTTGTCCACGTATCACATATTAATCGCGGACTAAGCCTAGTCAAAACCTAACCGGAACTATTCGTATTTCCGGGCAACAAATAGGAGCGTGTAAAATTTCGGGGTGAACAAAATGAGTGAATATTTCGGGGTTAACAAAATTAGTTGCTAAATTTTTGGGCGAGAAAATGGGTGCGAGAAATCCGGTTCCAGTGCGAATAATCCAAAAAAAAAATCACCCAAAATCACAACTTTAGCGCCGCCGATTAAAGACATTCCTAAGCATAACTTCCGCTTTTGTCCCCCAGAAAGATCCTTAGACAATGCTTTTGCTTTGCTCGAAAACTCCAACATTTCTATTAGGATGTTCGTGTTCTTTTCGGCCAATGAAGAGGGTTGTCCCTTCATCTAGATCGGTTAAGTTAAAGTTGAAATTCATATTTTGCTAATTTAATGGAATAAATTCTGCATAAACAAATTACCTGTCCAAATAAAAGCAAGTGCTCTTTTACGGTTAGGTTGTCAAACAGCATATTATGCTGAGGGCACAATCCTAGATTTTCCCTGACCATCCCAAATTCAGTCGTAACGTCATACCCATTAACCTTTGCTGTTCCACTGGTAGGAGGAAATATTCCAGCCAGCATGGAAATGGTTGTCGTTTTCCCAGCACCGTTGTGTCCAAGGAGGGCGAAAATTTCACTATCATACATCTTCATGTTGACCCCATCTACAGCAACCTTGTTCATACCAAACTCCTTCCGCAAATTTTTTACATGAATTCCAACCAAACCACCAGGAGGGTGGGGCTCGAAACCTGGCTCGTTCATGGATTGTTCATCTTCCTCCTCGTCTCTTGAAGATTTCACATTCTGCTTACCTCGTACCAGATTTGATATTTTTTTCACAAATACCGTTATCGGCTAAAGTTGAAAAACAAAAAGGCAATCATTATTGAAATTATCATTCTTATTTTTGCAGATTTCACAGTTTATCAGCGACTACGTACTTGGAATAGATACCACGGCTTTCTCATTTCAAACTCGGACGGGAGGACATTCTCGATTGAGGATGCGAGGCACATGTACATTGTAGAATTGATTATAAACATAAGTATCACGTACCCTAAATTCATGCGATCAAATTCATTCAATCTGTGATCAACGTTTGACCATTTAGCTCCAAAGCCTAGCAGGAAAACAAAGCACTTCAAAAATTGCCTCGTCAAGCAATACAAAGGAGTTAATCTATATCTGTTCATCTTACCTCTCATCTCAAATGATCCCAGAAACTTAAAAGCGATCAAGGCACCGCCTTGAGGAAATAGGGCGAAAGCCATTAAGTACGGGAAGGTGTATGCGTCAAAATCCAAGAAGACAATAATCATGAGATTGAGGATGCGAGGCACATGTACATTGTAGAATTGATTATAAACATAAGTATCACGTACCCTAAATTCATGCGATCAAATTCATTCAATCTGTGATCAACATTTGACCATTTAGCTCCAAAGCCTGGCAGGAAAACATAAATCACTTCAAAAATTGCCTCGTCAAGCAATACTAAGGGGTTAATCTATCTCTGACCTCCTTACCTCTCATCTCAAATGATCCCAGGAACTTAAAAGCGATCAAGGCACCGCCTTGAGGAAATAGGGCGAAAGCCATTAAGTACGGGAAGGTGTATGCGTCAAAATCCAAGAAGACAATAATCATGCCAGTCATCAGGCAAAGCCACAATACGGTACCAACTGCAGTGGCTAATGCGGCTGGAAACAAACGATTTTTATATATTACTTTAGCAGACATAATTTGTGGAGCTTTAATTATTTTGGCTTTTTACAAACCGGACTTGAAAAAAGCTGATACAAAGAAAAGAAATGAAGTTGTCGAAATGATGGTCAGAAGAAGCATAGTAAACCAAAGTGTCGGGTCACTCTTGCTAATGAAGCCGCCCCGATTCGGGTCGAATGGAATGTAGCAGAGGAGCAGCACAACAAAAATACTTGCACATCCTATACCTGTTTAATGAGTATTTAATTGAGAAATTAAATGCTTCATAAATTATTTAATTAGTTAACGTTCGAGATTCGAGGCATTAGAAAAACAAATAATAACTGACCGCAAGTATTCACAAACCAAGCAAAGACCTGCATCCATCCAGGAAATCCATTAAGCTTCATAAGTTCCTTAAAGGAAGAAAGAACATAATTTTTTACCCGAATTGTAAATCATTACAAATGTTCTCTTTAAAGCACACAAAATTTCCTTGAAAAATACCCTTATTCCAGTTTCTTTTTCGCTGACTACACTTCTAAAGAAGAAAGGTACAACAGCACTTAATCCAATCAAAAAGGATCCGCCAACTATTACATGGAAAGGTTGACCTTCTTCTTCGTAGTATGTGAAGGCAGGATGGGGAAATGCTTTTAGAACCACCTACAACAATAAGAAATTACAAATATACTACTTTTATGCTTAAGTTCAAACCCATTTGTCTAAAAAAAAAACACAAACTAACCTACCTTTTGCTTAAAGGGTTCTCCGGTCACCTCCTCGGCGATACTATTGTCCAAGAGAATCTGAAGTCCCAAAAATCCCGACTCCCTATACGACTTTTCATTTTCTACAGACACATCAATCGTTGAACACAAGTTTCCACCTCAAATATGACTTAAAAACAGGTACAAATACGGTTTGTGTAAGCACCTAAGTTTGGCCCTGGTTTATTTTTATCCACATCCGGGAATAGCTTGAAGGTATCTCTCTTAATTAATCTGGTTTTGGGCTTAAATCGTCTGTCAAAAGTGATGATACCACCTTAAATATTAATTGTAACTTTTATTTATAGTATCTTCCAGTTTATCAAATTTACTCACTGCTGCTTTTGCACGAATTGCTTTTCTACTGGCAGGCGAATTTTATATTTGATCAACTTCTCATCAATACTCAAGAAGATAATAGCTGCCTTGAATTTTTTCAGTTTACTGTCATCAATGACGATCCGTGTAAAGTGGTCTTCTATGTCAGTTTCTCTTTGGTTTGGAATCCACTCTAAACGTAAACACTCGTAAAAATGAATGCTAAAAAAATCTGTATGAAGGAAGAATGAAGAAGTACTTAAGGAGGAAATAGGATACTAACTTATCGGCGGTAGTGAAGGCGCCCCTTGTTGCAGCTTTTCCTCGATTCTTTTTATGATACGTTCAGTCTTGGCGTTATTTGGCGCGTAAAGGACTTCACTACCGTTAAAATTATTGGACACCATCGCAATGATTTTCTGCCAGTAAGAAGTATTAAATAATCACACGAAGAATTCGGAATTAAAAAAAGAACATGCTTCTTATAGTCGAACTCTTACATCTTCATTTACTTCTTCCGGGTTGGTGATAGATCCTTCCTTCCTCGAAGACGAACAAAAATATTTCTCCTTTCGTCGCGTGTACATATGCCTGCGAAGTCATAGCTTTTAAATAAATTTTTCATTGCGATTAGATATTTAAGATTTCATTAACTTTGAAGCTTACTATGCATCCGAATAAGATGGCTGGCATAATGATTTCAAACGCGGTCAATATGTATGCCCGTCTTCGAAGCAGAAACGTTTTCCAGAGGAGGAGGTATAGTTTCTTAAACTGTAGCTTAATCGCTTGAGTTTTTCCTGTGATCTTGGTTTCATAAGGGGCGAAATTAGCATCGTTCACGCGGAAACTTCTTATACTTGCACCCTTTCTTACTGACGAACCAGCCGATCTTATCCCAAGGGACCTGTCTTCAGCAGAAAGACTTTTATGGAGACTAATATCACCCGGGTCAAGCAAACCTTTCGATTTTTCAGCAGGGGGATTAGGTGTTGCAACATTTGGTTCCATTTTGCCCAGTTGTTGATTGATGGTGCCTTTAAAATAAGTATATTAAAGTATCAGTGTTTTATCAGCTAAAAAGCCCTTCAACTTTAATCCAGCCCATTAAAGAGTTTTGGGGGAGGAGGAATGTTTTACGCCTGCACCAACACGCCGCGATCAGCCTTGTACATTTATGTAATAAATTCAGTCCAATCATACAAAATACGAAGTTTTTGGCGGCAATGGTGGACTTTCAAGGATTTTATATCTTAACCGCCCGACAAAGACAAATCGCAATTAATGTTGATGGTCGGCAGTAAAACCAAGTACAGCTAAAATCCATAGAAACGTCATTTCATCATAGAGAATTTCATGTGAACTTTGGCTTCACATTTCAACCAAAACCAAAGTCATGCAATGTACAAGCAAAAGTACTCAATGAACAATTAAAACGGAAGAAGAAA
>JAHZMX010005264.1:0-10710 GCA_027743895.1 Seira musarum
CTGTCGGGTAACTAGCTCTTTTGTTGTCGGGTATCATGCATTTGTTTGTTTACCTCTTACCGTGGTATAAAAACATTGACGTGTTATTTTCAAGGGACTTTCAGAGGATAGTATCAGTTTTAAGACGAAACACATGACAAATGAATACAGCCTTTGCAAAATTATAAGGGCAAAATTACATCTCAAAGAAAAGAAGACACAGGAGCTCACATGAAAAACAAAGATTTCGATTTTAAGATGGGACGAGATGCGTGCCCTGCTAAATTTGCGAAGTACCTTACAAGTAAAGCCACTTAACTGTATAGATGTGTTACATGTTTAATGTCTATTTCATATCAATCGTTAAGTGGTCATTAGTAAATTAATAGTGCGTTGTCGTCCATGCTATCATTTTTCGACCTCTGACAAGTCACTAGGGGGAAGGCAGTACAAAGATCTTGATGCCTTTTACATATTGTAATTATTTATTGTAGTGTCATTAATAAATCAATAGTGTATTCTAAAATGCAGTCCATAATATCAAATGCAGACCTCTGGCGAATAACAAAAAATGATCCCATTGTAAAAGCAACAATTCTCAAAGAATTCACTTCCTTCCTCTCAGCCTTTCCCAACATAACTCCTTTCCAAAATTTCAGAAATTTTTCGGAGTTATCGAACGCAGAAGCAGAATATTTAAGTAGAAACATATTGATGTTAGTTAATACAACAGTAGTAAATACCAAGAAAACTAGAATATAATTTTCAAGTTTATGCCCCATCGCGACTATTAAGAAGTTTGAACTTATGCATAAAGTCATTCCAACGAATTGTAAAAATGGCACGTATATATCGACATTCGCATTACTTTCTGTGATAACCATGAACAGCTGTCTATGAAATTTATACCTCTCCCTGAACTCAAGGTTAACATTTCCACGACGTGATCTGAATTCAAGACTCGTTTTGAGAACTTGATCTGTAAGCCCTTTGATGATGTCACAAGTAGTAGTAGGGTTCGTGTACACATATGGCCCCGTTTTGTGTTTTGCATGTGCGGGATTTCCAAAATGTCAAGCTGAACCCTTTTCGGTTTGTGTACAGCATTTGTGTTTATCTCCGTTTTGTGTACATAGTAGTAAACAAAAAACCGTGTGTACTAAACGTGTAGTGTTAATGTTTATCGATATCTTTTTAAATACGTGAGTGATAAAAAATACTAAAACTAATTGCTTTAAGCGTCATGGACCTTCCGGAGTGTTCTAAAAGTATCCCTCCATCTCAACGCGAGTACAGCTTAAATCCAGAAGTCGTAAGTTATCACACCGGAGACAATTTTACAGAATTGCTCGCACATGATGAGTTACTAATTACGCATTAATAATTACTTTTTATTAGAAAAATATTGTGGAAGCTGCGACTGCGCTATCGACTAAGGATTATCATCAACTGTGTTGCGACCTTATAAAATCCAGCCCATGTGATGATGAAGACTTGAAAAAAGTGATGAACTACGCAAGGGACCTCATGTCAAAGCGGAAGAAAAAACTGACTGCTTCTGGGCAGGTGTGTGAGCATCCAAGTACGGATGTCTCCGGTACCTCCCAGGAGCAGGACTTAGATGCACCAGCATCTCAGGTAGTCCTCACCTGCATCTCATTTTAATAATCATACAAAGTTGATCAAAATCCTAATCACAACCAATTTGGTGTTCTTTTATGATGTTCAGGTTAGCCTAATAACTCGAGGAGATGTAATTTCATCAAGGTCCGTTTTTTTTGCCGACTCGGAAAAAGTAACTGAAGCCAGCTCTCACAAAAATGTCTCTGGGGATTTAGCTATCGTTGATGAAAGAGGCGTCTTGGTGTTTTGGTGTTACATTAAAAGGGATAAGGTGTGCAAGTTTAACACCAAACTGACTGGACTGGACAAGCAAAAATTGGACAAAGGAATTGAAATTAGCATGGTATTTAAATTCGATAAAAAGCCACTCTCTGTCAAGTTGTGTAATTCTGCATCTAATCAACTATATATTACGCATGTAGGTGAAACAACTTCTGAACATTTTGTTCAAAGGAAAAGAAATCTGGGGAGCTGACTTTAACAACGATTTGCGTAGCTTAAATTATGATGACCTTAACGAAGTTCCATTCAAGGTGCGCGATATCCAAGGATTTTATCTAGACTCCGAACTGAAACCAATATCCCTTGCTTACCTGGCTCAACACTTTCTAGGAGAATCCATTCAAGAAGGATCCCACTCATCTATCAGAGATGCTCGTTTTACTGCTATTTGTTATAAAAAAATGAAAAAGATGGAGGCTAAGGGAATGACAAGGTTTGCATGTCCAGTGATGGACGATTTAAGGAAATATCCAGAAAATAATCCCAAAAACAAGCAAGGAAAAATGAAATTTGATCGTTGTACATGTGGTGTTGGGGGCAAAAAGAAGAAATATCGACCTGCAGTGTTCGATTCATTTTCAAATGTTAATATTGATGATTATTACGTTTTGTAAATAAAAATTTTAATAGTTTGGTACGTCCACTAAATGTTTATCTACTTCACCGGAACCACTTACTCAATTTAATCATTTCCGTTAACATTACTAGGTTTTCTCATTACATGTAATAATGTGATTCCGATAAATACATTGCATTGTATTATGCACATCACTTCAATCTAAACTCTGCTTAATTAATCTGTATACACAAATCATTGATATTTCAACACTAATATCTAAATCTTACTCATACAAATACAAATATCATAACGTTTTTCAAAGTCTAAATATAAGTAAAAATTAGAGACTAGTTATGGTGGTACCGATGAGTACATTACAATGTACCATACACGCCACGCTAAAACAATTGACCCACTATTCACCTAAAGCTTTCATTCTAATACTTTCCAAGTAATCATTAAACGGTATAGATTTCCACCAGTATTTTAAGCACAAGCATTCACGAATAGTTTGCGGATTCATTTGCTGCCGACGAGGGGAGCATAGATCAGATGCTGCAGAAAACAACCGTTCAACTGGAACACCTGTACTTGACACTGCTAAAAAATCACGAGCCATTAGGGACAAGTTGGGAAAATCGTTCTGGTGAACCTACAATACATAAATAAGGATTAGCATTGTAAATAATTTACTTCATCTATAAATAAACCCTAGATTTTTACCTTCCACCAATGGATAATATCGTGATAGTTTGTTGCTTTACTATTGTTTCCAAAACATTTTGTAGGAACTATCGGCTCCGACAGGTAACGAGATAACTCGTCCTGCACATTGGATTTCTGAACTGCTTCTAGCTGTGCCAATATTTTACTTTCAATGGTGGAGCAAACTTTTAACTTCTTGTTTGCAGCCTCATCTTGGTTATGATCATTTTCGATTGGATTTCCAGACTTATATTTCTTAACCCACAAACCTCGAACAGATGACTTTACTTGCGTTATCCAGTCTGCCCTCCACCCGGCGGCTGAATACCACTGGGCTTTAAAGCGAGGATCCAAAACTGAAACAAAAACCATGTGTGAGCAATTCAGAAAAATTGTCTCCGGAATGGTGACGACTTACCGGTAGCAACTGAGTAGACGATTCCATCGGATGATGGATAATATTCTTTTAACTTTTCCCAGGCGAATGAAGCGGATCTTTTTAACCATTCGGGATACTCCGATTCCGGGCGACGTTTTCGTTGTCTGTAAGTTGTAGTGGATTCATTGATGTACTTTTCGAGGTGGTCAAATAAAGCGTCGTAGATAGACACCGTGTCTCCAAGCTTAGGAATGCATTCACTTGACATCAAAATAGTTGCTTCTTTAAACGGGGTTAGTAGCTGAATGATTAAGTCCACCATCCCCCATTCTTCATCACACATTAGCAACGGTTTGAGCTTCTTGAATGACTGTAAAGTTAACTCCAACGGAATTCTCAACTCTTTTACGCGTACAAGCATATCTAAGGTACTGTTCCAACGCGTCCTTACGTCTAAAATAACAGTTTTTTCGCCAATGTTAGCAACGTTGCATTGATTATTGAGAAACTCACGAACCAAGTTCGAACTTCGAACAGCCTTAACAGCTGTCCTAATTTTCCTTATGACAGGAGAGTTTTGGAAGGTTTCACTGATGCTATCCATTTCAAATTCGGTTTCGTCGTCATCCGGTCCAGTCGAATCTAGTGGTTTTAAAGCTGCTTTACACGCTAAATTAATGATGTGAGCCATACATCGAACTCTGTAGTTTGAAGAGTCAAAGACTAAGTCTTTCTCCAAAAATTTGCGATCCATGGCTCGAAAGAAGGTATCCATATTGGAAGCGTTGTCTGTTGTAATAGAAAGTACCTTTTCCCAAATATTGTATTCATCCAACAACGCTGAAAAGAAGTCAGCTAGGTTTTCACCAGTGTGGCTGCCCGAAAGAATAGTTAAATCGAGAACTTTATTCTCCAGTTCAAAGTTGTCATTTATCCAATGCACAACGACTCCTTGGAAAGGTATTTGGCTCTTTGAACTCCATGCGTCAAGTGAAAAGCTGAGTTTTGACTGGTTCTGATGAAGAATTTGTTTTAACTTTTCCTTTTCGCTTTCGTAATTCTGCCGAATTTTTTCTCGCAAGCCCTTTTTTGATGGGTAGGATAATTGGATGTCATCGTGTAAGAACTGTTGCAAGTATGAAAACATATCCCGAAACGAATCTGACTCAACAACGGAAAATGACTGGTTAGTTAGGACAACGTGGCGGGTCAATAATCCTAAAAACTCTTCCTTGTCGAATTCTACTTTGGGTACTTTTGGAAGTGGGACGGACTGAACATGGCGTTTTAAAGCTTCGGCTCCGGATTCTCGTCTGAATTCTTCATACTTTCGCTTATGCACGAATTTCAGATGGTTATTGAGGGATCCAGTGCTGTTATCCTTTGCTTTTGCTAAACGAGTTCTGGAAAACGAAACGTGTAGGTATCAATGAACTGATAATCTCGGAGTTTCAAGCCATGAGTTTAGATAAAGCTAAAGCTATCTTACTTGCAGTGGTTGCATTTCCAGTTCCCTTTCTTTTCGTCCCACTCAAAATAGTTGTAGATCTTAGAACGCCTCTTTACTTCAGCCTGGGTCTCGCAATTTTCTTCAGTATTAAGTCTTCTTTCATGCCCTTGATCTTCCTCAAGACACTTTTCACTTTGGCCCAACATCGACATCCCGGGGAATAATTTTCTTATTATCCCTCACAATGTCTAATTGGTTGCCAGTTATCTTTGTTGGCATAAATTACTTGTAAGTCGGTAAGGAAAGAGAAACAATCAAACGTCTTTATCCCAAGAAATCAGATTGTCTTCTGAGCCACACTAAATTTTCTCGTAGGGCTAGAATGAATGGCATTACAAGCAAACAGATGAACACAAGTCTTTTGGGATTCCCGCAATTTTCTTGCTTTGCTCCATGTCCGAGCTTCATGTGTAAATTATCAAAGCTCTGCTGAAGACAAAGGCTGAAGAAGTGAAGTGATAACTTTCAGTCAGCACATGCGGCATGTAAACAAAGAACGAAAAACCGTGTTTATAAACGTGTTTTCGTTTTGGTTTTTAAGCAAATGAACACTTTTCGTTTTGTGTACTTTTGTCACCGTTTACGTTTACACTTCAAAAACGCCTTCAAAAACCGTGTGTAACCGTGTGTACACATGTGTACGTGTACACGAACCCTACACTAGTCACAAGATGCTGTGACGACAAGAAGTGCTATTCCACAACTTAGGGCTCCAAACGTGGATGTCGTGAATATTATTATTACGACAATTACTTTCTTTGCCACTTTGATGATGTCACAAGATGCTGTGACGACAAGAAGTGCTATTCCACAACTTAGGGCTCCAAACGTGGATGTCGTGAATATTATTATTACGACAATTACTTTCTTTGCCCACCATCCACCAAGCAACATGTCAAAGAAGCTAGACAGTGGGTAATTTTCTCGGACCATGGCATAGGCACTGAATATCAATGGAAATATCATACAACCAAAACCCGTTATGTAGCCAAACAGTTCCTTTTTATCAGCCATTTTGCTGAAGTCATCCGGCCAACCTACAATTTTAGTATATATAACATAAATATAATATATATTTAATATATAATATATTTATTTAGACGTAAACTTACCGACATATTTGACCCCACCAGTTCTATAAACGTCGGTGAGTAAATGAGCCGTCCATTCCGGATGTCTGTGGGCTGTGTGACAGGTTACAATATTTTGTAAAGTAATTGCTACGAAAATTACATGCACACATATTTCCTCGCTGGATGCAGCATTCGTCTTTAATTGAGTTGTAAGAGTAATCAAGTCGTAAACTACTTTCAACTGCATGGCGAGCACCACTATATTCCCCAAATACCATTTGATTAAGAACGCCTTTCTTCCTTTTGAACCTTTAGTAGTTTTGCAGAATCTGTCATTTACTTTGTCGTACGATACAGGGTAATCTATTATGTTTTGGGTAAGAAGCAGGAAATTTATCGCCGCTTCGCCAAACCCCATTTTGGAGGGAAATTATAGTGAATACAGTGGAAATTGAGCAGTATTTTTTTGAAAGTTAATAAATTAAACTAAGCCAAACGATTTCATACTGCTGCAGAAAAGAAAATGAATATTGCTTTAAGTAAAAAGAAATTATGATTAGTGATGTTAAAAACAAAACGAAAAACATGTTTAAACAAATAAAACGTATTTGAACGGAAAACATGTTTAAACAAATAAAACGTTTTTGTTTTCGATCTGTTTCGTGTTTTTCATGAAACAGAAAATGTCCAAAACAAAACAGGCTAAAACGTTTTCGGCTTGAAACAAAACGGAAAAAACGTTTATTTTTGGACATAGGAAATAGTAGAAAAATACATGAAAAAATACCATTTTGGGTTAATTATTGGTTTAACTGCCAATTAGAACCAGATAGTTTGCATTATCAAACTCCGTACGTGATTCGCCATCTCATTAATACCTCTTGATCAGGCATCATCTGTGTTTTTTAGATAAAAGAATTGAAATTAAATTAACACAAATTGATTGTTTGTGGATTTCACTAAATATTATTCTTCATTTGGGGATATAATGCCAAACATACATTTTTTCGTAAATCTATTTGAAGTAAAGGTATTTTGGAAATATTTAACCATTGAATGCTGTAAGAAATGTTTCGAAATTCGAAAAAGGTTATTGAATAACCCATATCATAAGTGTTTCGAGTACATAACCTTACCTTTGTTAAGCAAAAGTTTTTAGTCTGGAATATTAGGTTATACTACTCAAGTGTACCTTTTTGACAAAAAAATCGTTTAAACGTTTATTTACGTTTTGAGGGTCAAAACAAAACGAAACAAAACAAAGTTGTATAAAACAAAACGGAATCGAGAAAATCAAAACGTTTTGAGGTACGAAACGAAACAAACTGAAATGTTTAAACATGTTTAAACACTTAACATCACTAGCGTGATTGCTTCTTAAATAATGAATTGTACGCGGTTGATTTAATGAATCTTAAATCTTTCATCAAATCTTAAATTTGTTGGACGTAGACATTCACAAACAAAAACAAAATGTTTTTGGAAGGTCAGTAAGTAAAATTTTGTGACTTGAATTCTGTATTGGTTTAGACCAAACGACTTTCTTATTAGTACAGAATTAGAATGGAGTGTTTCGTTGAAGAATCTTTGAGAACGATTGATCAAATTTCCAATTAAAATTTTTCAATAACGAAAAGCTTTTCTAAGAAAGCCTATAATGTGCTTATTGTTTGTCTTTCCGAGATTGTTAAGAATAATTGATAAAATCTTCTTCAATCTTTATCATACACTATTCAACGAAAGGTATTAACTAACAAGATTGTAAAATTAAAAAAAAAACTCTGGCAGATAAACACGGATTGGTTTGAATGGCACAGTTCATTCGCCTTCTTCGTCTAACTTCCTTCCTCGTTTGTTCTTTTGAAAGTTGTTGTTTCCAATGAATGTATTTTTTTTAAATCAATGACAGCTCCTGACAAAACTTGTGAGTTATAAAACATAAATGAGATATAAATGCTGACAGATTTCCAGCCATCCTATGCCGGTGTATTAAATACTTTTTCGTTTTAATGAGTGTCAATTCAACATAATTCAACTTTTACAATTTGTATTTCTGGAACGGTTTCGTTACGATTTATATTCGGAAATATTTCAAGTGTTAGTAACCCTGACAAGGACAGATTCGGCAATGAAAACCTTCGGCAAGCGGAAATAGTTTGACTGAAAACTCCAAATGCTTTTAAAATAACTCATACGCCGCGTTATCGATATCCAACTTCCCTCTGAAGTTACGTTTTTGTTCTCCAACTTCACCCTCAATCCCAAGCCACCGCCTTGCATGAGTATGACCGCCACGTGTCGTCAGGAGTCTTGCCGAACAAAAGAGCAATTATCAGAATATAAGAAATCTAATTTAGAATAAAAAAGGCAATAGCAATCCAGATTTTCAGTCTTGACTTTTCACAAGCTTCAGACTTTCATTCACAGAAATGAAAAAGAACATCTTTTGTCCATTTCGAATTCGGATAAAGCTTTTGGTACTTACAGTGAAACGGTTAAACCCATCCAACATCCCCCAAGCAATATTTCATATCTATTCAAATTTAAAGTACTGTCCAACTGTAAACTATCTACCTGTTTACTCCTGCAAATTCACATATCATTGAATAACAGAGTTCAGACTTCACTTTCACTCAATGACATTTAATATTACATAAATATTGCCGTCTCTGGTAAGTATGAATAAAAAATATTGTGAATTAGGTTTTACAAGTTTTTCTTAGAGAATTTCAAGTAGCTCTTCTACCTGCTGTTACTGTTACGCAATTCTGACCAGCATTGAATAGGACCGGCAGCTCAAGGGCTTTGTAGGTAGTTCGTGATACTTTTCGCACACAAAACATGGATGAGTAAGAGAGTTATACACAAACGGAACGAAGGATTTGTCTAGCCTGCCTGTAATAAAATAAATGGGTCGTCATGTCTTTAGAAATGATGTCAGTTTTAAGATGAAATTCAATGAGTTCGTTAAGGAAAAGGTTAAAATGCTTCTTTTAAAAAAATACACACGAAGATAAATGTGAGTAGAATTTCTTCTATTGTAATTATGAAACGACTCTGTTCCTTAATGGTACATAATTTTGAAAACTGATGTAACAGATCTGTTTGACAAATATTTTCCATGCCTCACTGAGAAAACAACAACGCAGTATGTGTAATATGTACAGTCAGATGCATTCTACTTTCCAGTTTTAATTTGATTCTGCAAAGTATAATATCACACTTTGCCACGCGCTTCCTACTTTTATATTTCATCCTCTTTCTACTGGTCAAATGAGAAAGTGCCATTATCACTATATCAGGTTTCTCTTACTGTCTCGGCATGAAATCAAATACGAATCATTTTTGTGCATTCAATGTCATCGAGGGATTCAGTATTGAGTGGAGTAGTCACTAGTCACGTTTTCATCGACGTGCTTTCACTTCAACTGTATAGATTCCTTCGGCTGGAATAGGTTGAGAAATTAATTCCACTTGAATAAGCCCACGGACAGCTGACATTATATTACCTTGCAGGAGGGTTAACCGCTTTTTTCGAACCCTAAACAAACGTAGAAGCAAGAGCAATGCTAAACCAAACGGAATGAAACTACGCCTGAAGTGAGAATGCATTTTAAAGGGCGTGGATGTCAAAAGTTTTGATCTGCTTCTATATTATTTAAGGATGAAGTTTCACTCGGGGAACTCCACTGGCCAAAACCTTAGAACTTAAGAAATTGGAAACTTGATTTACAACAGTTCTGATTGATGGAATTTTTCACAGAGAAAACGAAAAAGGTTGTCAGCAGTCAAAAAGTTATTAAGCTTGTGGGTCATTTATCCCTAAAGGTTTTCTTTCTCTTTTAGGTTTAGTTGCAGTTGGTGACATTTAACGCCAACTCAAAAACTTTGAGCTAGCCATTCGTCTTACACTAAGCACCTTCATTCATCTTTTGACATTTTAGCGAAAATCACTTGGTTTACTCCGCATGAACTTTCTCCTTCAGAAATGCCACACACGAACAATGCAATCCAAGCGTGAGCCACAAAGTGCATTTCGGAGAAAGGGAATTCAAGTAGCGTAGTTGTCTTGTATCAGCAAATTTACTATTTGGATTATTTCCCCGGAGAACTCAACAGGTTTGTTTGCCACCGCAAAAAAAATTAATCCGAATGAGCAGCTGCGATTTCCCTTCTTCCTTATGAAAGAATAGATATTTAAGAAAAAACATTATTTCGGTGTTGCATTCCTGTTTGTTAATGAAATTTCATTTCGTACGTAATGTTTTTGCAAAACATGCGGACTCTCTTTAATGCTAATATAATAGGTTCTCCGCTTGATGTAAGCTGACACTTGAATGGAGAAAGCCGCATCAAGAGATTAAGCTCTAAAAGAGTGAAAGTAATGCTCGCTCATGCCATCAACACTTTTATCCGTGCGAAACAGAAGAACGGCTCATCTTTGATTTTCTATTTCTTTCCTGCGTAGTTCTCATTTAAAAATTTAGTTTTATTATTATTGGGTAGTATTTCACATATCCGTGCGTCTTTCCGGGTATTAATATTTGAGAAATCATGTTTGTATTGAAACCTGAAATTCCTAAACGCTTCTCACAAGGGA
>JAHZMX010005265.1:0-24042 GCA_027743895.1 Seira musarum
ATTGAAATACTTTGCATGCATGGGTACAGGTGGCGCTGAATGAATGTTGAAAGCATTTTCGGCTGTAAAGAAGTAGTGGGTTTTATTTCATCGACACCCTGCTGTGCGAAAGACTTCACTTGCGTGCAAGGTACAATTGGGGCCATTGGGGGTGAAGTTGAAAAATGGTTAAGGGCCCTAAGGGGTGGCATTTAATTGATAGACGAAAATGGCAAAATTAAAGATTTATTTGGGCTTACTATTTTTAGTTTCTAAATCAAACTTCACAATCAGTCAAGTTATGTCTGAGTATTTTGTCACAGTTATATAAAAAAATAAAACGCCAGGTTATTCTAATCTCATAATGCCCCGCATAACTGCATAATCATCATAATTGAGGACTAAAATAATAGAAATGTGATTGTAACGTTAAAGGTATCTGAATTAGTAAGTTCTATGTAGGCATTGAAGTTGAGGTCACAGTTTAAAGGTCTAATTTAGACAAGAAAAGAAGTACTTGAATCTTTAATTCTAATTTAACTTCGTTACAAAAAGAGAAGGATAACACAAACTCCCAAAAGTCTATATTAACAAATAAAAAAAATTAAATCCATTTGCATCATTTCAAAATCTCTGAAGAAACGGACAAACGCTCAAGTTTCAAAAAGCAATTGCAGCTTCTACACAAACGCAGACGAGCAACCCTTATTGTGTAAAAATATCACCCTTCTCTACTCGTACAACATAGAAGAAAACTTGTTTGAAAAAAAAAATAATAATATCTCTCTATCCCTGAGATTCCCCTCTCTATTCATAGGAATACCTATACACTCAATTCATCTATGTTCTAGAGAGAAACTTTTTTTTAAAAACAGTATCCCCATTTTACTCAGCAGCACCTGTCACGACAACAACAATAGTGGAAAAAATGATTAAGAAAATAGAAATAATTTTAAGAACAATTAAGCAACGAACCAATTATCATGTGCCTTTAAAAATATGAGCATCAGGGTGAGCAGCAACTTGGAAGATAAGACTGAGCAACTAGGCGAAGAAGGATCCACTACTACTACTTCTACTACAAATATTAATGACGGTGGGAATTTTTCCGAATTTATTCCCACGACTACAGCGACCACTTCAAATAGCTATAGTAATAATCATCACCAAAGTCAGAGTGAAAGCAGCTTCAATACTACCAATACTACTACTGCTACTACTAGCCGACGTGAATTTAGCAGTTTCAGTGGCGACGACGTTTTGGACCGTTTTGGAGTTAGGAACAGGTTAACTAATAACTGTGGAAAGAGGAGCTTTGGTAGGAGAAGCCTTGGAAGTGGAAGTAGTAATAGTCGGTGGTGGAAAGTGTGCTGGGTCTATGGTGGGGGATTTGTCAACAACTTGCAGTTGCAACAGCAAAACAATAATTTGGACAGTTCGGGAAGCAAACAGGAAAATAGTGAAGCAGATCAAAATCTAGACAGGTACATCATTTGATTCCGTGACGAATAGAATTAGTGAGCGAAAAAATGGTTGGTTACCTGGACGTTTAGATTAAGAATTGGCTAGGACGCTTTTGATTCATTGATTCTGTGTTTAAGATTTCTTATAGGAATATGCAATTTCTTTATGTAGAAGAAAAAACTTGTGTTATGACTTGAGTACTTATAAAAGTTTGGCATTTGCTCATGAAAAAAATATTAATTTGTAATCCCTTTTCTGTGCTTTTTCAGTACTCATTCTCCACCGGACACATTATCCTCTCCTGTGGCGTTTTTAAAACGCCTAAAGTCGTTGAAGAAAATGAATAGCCCACATTACCCCACCAATAATTCAGTTCGTACTTTGCAACCTCTCACATCATCTTCCTCAGCTGCAGCAGCCTCCCCACAAAATAGTAACCAGCAACCTCATCACCATTTTTTGTATTCAGACGACAGCGATAGCGGATGCGCTTTGGAAGAGTACACATGGGTTCCACCTGGATTAAAGCCAGAGCAGGTGCACCTGTACTTTTCCTCAATCCCAGAAGATAAAATCCCTTATGTGAACTCTGTGGGGGAAAAGTATCGAATTAAGCAACTGCTCAACCAACTTCCTCCCCATGACAACGAAAGCCGATACTGCCATGAACTCAGTGATGAGGAAAAACATGAACTCGTCATTTTCTCCAATCAGAGGAAACGTGAGGCCCTGGGAAGGGGAATGGTCAGACAAATTGGAGTTGGAGGTTTCAATGTACAAGGTGGGGCCAAGTGCGAACAGGTAATAAAGCGAGATGAATGTAATTTGAAAACTTAATAACTTAAAGGTGCCTTGACAACCAAACTAAACTTTACTTATTGGAATTATTTGTAGTGTTTGACCCCACTTTATCCTTCTGACATGGTTGTGACGGCATCGCGTCTTCCGTCTCAATTGTATCACCCCCGTTGCTTTGTTTGCTGCGTGTGTCATGAGCTCCTTGTCGACTTGATCTATTTTGCGTCCAACGACAACAAATTGTACTGCGGTCGACATCACGCTGAAACAATAAAACCAAGATGTGCCGCTTGCGATGAGATAATCCTAAGTGATGAGTGCACTGAAGCCGAGTCCCGCGCCTGGCATATGCGTCACTTTGTGTGCGTCGAGTGTAACACAACTCTGGGAGGTCAACGATACATCATGAAAAATACAAAACCCTACTGCCTTGCATGTTTCGACTCCATGTTTGCAGGTTAGAAAATCTTTATTTAAAGAAATGGGCGATGATTGTAAAATATATATATATAAACGGTTTAAATTACTTATTTAATTTTAGAGTACTGCGATAATTGTGGAAATAGCATAGGAGTTGATCAAGGACAAATGACACACGAGTCCCAGCACTGGCATGCCACTGACAAATGTTTCTGCTGCAGTAACTGCACTGTAAGTTTACTTGGTAGACCTTTCCTTCCAAGAAGGGGGAAGATATACTGCTCAGTTGAGTGCAGCAGGGGAATGCATAAGGGAACATCTACAAGCGGAGAGGCTCCTAGTTCAAGCATTAAAAATCTTGATGAGCCGCCCACATCACCCCCACCTCCCCCACAACAGGGGACCAGTGGGAGCAGACGGAGTTTGATGCCAGAAGGGGTGACGTACAACGACGGAAGTTTGGACTTTGCCTCAAGGAGGGAGATCGAAGTAATTGGACTGAGGTCACCGGAAGAATATAGCCATCCTAACTTACTTCACGAATATGGATTGCCAATGGGATCACCGCCACCACCTCCGCAAGAAAATTTAATGTCCACTCCGACGAAAGTTAGTGTGGCACTGCAGACGGATGATGCTCCAGTGACTCCAATAGTGAAGACATCAGTAAGGTTTAAGGAGTCCGGTTCCTATGACAGCTCCAGTTCAAACGAGAGCACAAGCAAACCGACGACGAGTAAGTCCGGAATTCTTAAAAATCAAGTGGAAATGCCTTGCAGCAGCTTAACTCAAACGCAGCATTATCATCAACATCAGAGGGTTTTACGTACTCCTGTGGCGGAGCACCAAAATAAAGTTCGAGTTCGTAATAATAATCATAATCAAAGCAATAATAATGAGATTTGTTCGACAAGCTCTTCGAGCGATGACGATGAGGACGAAGCGTATTTCGAAGCTTACTTGAGGGAACAAGCCAGTCGGGCAAGTATAAATAAGAAACACGAGAATACTAGTAGTAAGAACAAAGTTTCAAAAAAGAGGAGCAATACTCAAGGTGACGCTTTCATACCCAACGAACGGCTGAGCGGGAAAGATAACTGCGCCGTAATGTAGACAATAAATCACAAACTATCGACAGGGAACGACATACTATATTTGCCAAAAATGAATATTACTATTAATTATTATATTGTATTTTAATACTACGACAATCTGTACAGAGCGTTATTTTGTAAATGATCCCGGTATTACTTATGACTCGTCGAAATAAATCTTTAAATGTGTTCATACAAATAAGACAAAAACTGGAAAAAATGATTGAGAATGAACGTTATTATGAATATTAAAACATACGAAATGCATACAAGTATTTAATTCATTATTCAAGCACTATCCTCAAGGCTAAATCAGCATCACTTAATAGGAAAGTCTTATAACAACATCTCAATCCTTCGTAGTAGATTACATTTCATGAAAGTTCGGTATCACAAAAAAAATCTTTCAGCAATATTGTTTGCTATATCACCTCAAAAATTTCAAAACTCTTTTCATCTGTGGAAATAATTTGCAAATTAAGGAATATGAAAATACCTTTGGAATCATCCCCCAAGCTGTTCGATTCCCCAACATCCAGAACATTTACAGTCAGCGATGTAAGCACTGGTCCACCCCCACTTACACCAGTGTCATTCGTATCTCTCTGGAACTGGAATCTTGCTGATCCACCTATCAAAGGTGCTGGAATCGTTGGACAAGCTGAATCTGGAGAGTCGGAACCACTCAGGTCGGAACAATCTTTTTCTTCACACAGATATACCACACACTGTATTGTCAGGCGCTTGCTGTTTTCAAATCTAAACATGGAGTAGATCGTAGTGGACGCATAAGTTGCTGAATCGTATCTCCAACGAGAAACAATACGAGATTCTGGGCAACTAAAGAAAACAAATTAATGAAAATGTCTTACGTTATATTGCAGTTTCAATTGTTCATTGAAAAATACTTAGTTGTGAATCATTTAATTTACCCATTCTCATCAAACAACACGATATTTGCTGTACTTGAACTGGCTCCAGCACCGAAGGCGACACATTCACGCACTCTAAATCCGCTACCATCGATGACCTCTACTCCCAAATTATAAGATCTTCCGTAGTAACTATTGGATATTTCTCTCCCACTCTCTACGTTTTTGAGACTCATTCGAATCGGACTTTTGATTGGACTTGAGTTTATAGCCTTGTTACATGTTACAATGTACTGTTTATCCTCTGCTAGTTCCAGGGTTTTGTGGAGTCGAACTGAGATTGCGATTGAATGAGTATTTTTGCTTTTGCTATAAATCACTCCACAGTAGTCCGTGTCGTTTGGAGATGCCAGCATGTTGAACGTAATCGAAGTTTCCAACGAACCTGAGCCATCGACCTGGCAGGGGTTGGACGAGGATGCAGTCGACGAACGGGAAATTATGCGGCCTTCATAAATAATCAATTTATGATTTTAATTTAACTGGGGAATATGAGAAAAAAAAGTACTACAATTGTACTCACCGTAGAAAGGTGCCTGCGTATTGACATGCACCGTCATAAGCCCTGCGGAAGGCCTACATGACGCAGTCACGGTGGGATTAAAATTTTGCGGATTAAGGTTTGGAAGGTTTGCGTTTACGCTATCTGGAATTACCGTATTCTCTTGTTGGGAGGTACCCTGTGAAAATATTTAAATGATTTTCAGAGCCATGGAAACCAACTGGTTCTTGCCTGATTCATGAAGTCACAAAATTTAAATTAATGATAGTAATAATTTGAAACTAGTCTTACCCTTCCAACTACAACCCCCAGGAGGAGGATAGCACCAAACACCACCCTCATTTTCGTTGCTCCCTTCTGGATCTCCAAAAAATAATGAGGATTCTCTAATTTTTTTGGAGACACAATTCCTTATTAGCTGCGTTCACTTCCATGTCCGTGTGGGTGTATAATATGAAAATATGAGCAAGGTTGTGGATGAGAGTGAATAGTAATCGACTCAAAACTACCTAGTAGCACAATCCATTCCATACCTGTTGCTCATTCTCAATTTTAGTCAACATCTCATCTACGTGATTGCGTAATATTATGCGTTCACACAACACCATTGTTTGAGATTGTTGATTGTGTGTAAAGGTATAAAAGAATATAAGAACTATTTTTTCTTATAAAATTGGTCATAAGAGTACCTACGGATTTCATATGAAAAGTCTTACTGTCGCGATTGCAACTTGCAACAAGCAAAAGGGAGTATTTAAGAAGGGGGTGAAGAACGAGAGGGACTAAAACGAACGAGCAGCGTTCTCATTCTATTTGTCGAGGGGGTTCATGTCTTTCATGCAATGAGTTTCTTAAACAAGGTTGTTGTGTGGGCTTAGCATTGAGGCATACATTATTAATTCATGAAGATTTTACTTCTTTTCTTTGAATGTACATTTACGTGGGGTATGTTTTATTGAGAGGTGATTCGGGAATCAATTGAGTCCATTTGATTAGGAAGAACAAATATGATAAGAGTATGTCTTGGGACGATTTTTTTTCTTTTCTTGTCTCATGTTTTATATTGGGGCAATTCAAGACCAATTCGTTGATCTCATCTTTTGAGTTGAGGCTACCAGAATATTTCGATGTTTAGAGGAGACATGAATACCTATATTTTTTTTACCTAGCCAAAACTTTACCTACGCACTTGCTCACTTCATTCATCATAAAATCATATTCACTTTCATTTTCCTTCCATAATTTTTTTTCTATTTTTACCGGAAATGTAAAACGCAGTTTAAAAGATACGTGCTTTTGCTATTTTTATCCAACTGTATTCATAGCTTTTTCCTCATACGTGACTGGCATGAATGTATGCTGCGGAAATCTAGTTCACCACGCACAACACGTTTAAAATGAAACGCAAAGATGCTAAATAAAAACTAGACCAAAAAATAAGTTGTAGCGATGCATCGAAATAATATATTTTTATTTGAATAAGACAAAAAAATATTTTAATATTTGCTATGTAAATATAGTTTACTAGAATTTTTTAAACATCTCATTGACTCTTAGATTGTTCATAATCGATCCGACCAGATTCCTTCCGCGAAATAGTTTGTTACCGACTCTGTAGACGCCATAAAAAGCGGCAGAATATAGGACTACCT
Source organism: Seira musarum (assembly GCA_027743895.1). Taxonomy (NCBI): domain Eukaryota; kingdom Metazoa; phylum Arthropoda; class Collembola; order Entomobryomorpha; family Entomobryidae; genus Seira; species Seira musarum. Next base: position 6,842 of record JAHZMX010005265.1, read on the forward strand.
TGAATGTCTTTCGCAGAATTATCGTCGATAATGGCGTCTCTGGAATCCTGTAGAGATAACGAAGGAATCAAAAATCAATGTTTGCCATTTCATCACTCTATACAAACTGAAATTAAATACAAACTACTTATGACCAACCTTAGGATTGTCTCAATCTTTTCGTCTGTGGTGGTCCCCCAGTTTTTCACAATGCCCGCGACGTGTCCCATTCCAACAACCCCAACAACAGGCCCGCCGTTGCTTCTATGGGCATCAGAAGTCGCTGCTAAATAAAGCGAATGAGCCAGGAACACGTCACGCTCATTAACAAATACTTCTGTAATTGTTGGGAACTCGCCGGTCATCTCTGTTAGCATTCGTTCTAATAAGTCCTTTTCTTTGCACTTTTCAATCTCCTCACGACTAAAACGTCATTATTTAATAAAAATTATTAAAATGAACACAAGGAAAGGTTAAAAGATTAAATCACAATTTTAAATTTACGTAATGTCCTCGTTGCATAGTGAGAAACTGCCATGCCAGCTTCATCTTTTGAAAGAACGACAGGGCAGCCAGGGCCCTTGAGATTGTGATCTGTGAAATTTACACCAATACAAATTCATTAATTACAACATAAATGAAACATAATTACAACATAGTCATTTTGATATAGTCAAGTGAACTAGGTCTAAATATTTTACATTAAATGGCCTATCACCCAGGAGCAGTATACATCCTGGAATTTTTCGCGCCTCCCTCATAGCAGCCCGAAATTCTCCTCCAGGAGCCATACCCAGCTTTTTCGTTAACTGAGCGGACATTGAAAGGAGCAAGAGGTGGAGTGTTCCCTGAACTGTTCCACTGTTTGAAAGGGCCAGACGGACTTTTTCTACGGGCAAAAATCACAAACTCAACGTAAATAACGTCTGCATTAAAAGGAAACAGATTTGATTTTCATTTTTCACTAACGAAAATTCATTTCAGATACTTCCTTCAACACAGTCTCCTCATCCAGACTTAATATGTTCCTTCTACTAGAACAAAGCTCCACCAATACAATGGTCGGATGTGTCGTTTGAATCGTCTAGGAAATAAAAACAACATATTACGCTTTACCCGTTATAAATAAGTAAAAAGAGACAAAATAAATTAACCCGGTCTATTAAAACCAATTACCTGGACAACATCAACCTGACTCTGTTGCGAAAAATGGGCAGTTCCCACAAGGTAAACCTTGACACCATTAGGCGCAGTCAGTTCAGTGACGGTGCTAGGCAACTGATTCATTTTATTGCTCATCAGTCTGGCAACCTCAGAGTCAGCCAAAATAGTACTCTCCGACGAAGATGACGCCGATGACTTTTGTTGTTGTGGCTCGGCACTCAATGTATTACTTCTCGTTGAGCTGATCAAATCCGGACTATTGTTGGTATTCTCTTGAATTTTCTCTCCCGAGTCCGGAGACTGCAATGTATCCTTTGACACATTTTGAAGTTCCTCTACAGTAACGTCTTCTTCACTACTACTGCTTGCTTTTGCCTCTCTATCAGCTTCACTTTCATCCAGCGTGCTGTCCATTTCCTCCATTAATCCTCCCAACTGCTCAATCTTTTCACTGCAGCTTATATTGGCGTTACTCAAATTAACGAGCAAACTAGCGTTCACAACAGATGCCTGCTCGTCTTCCCCGTCATCCTCATTGTCGTACTCATCTGCGGTAGTGAACACTCCAGTGGTGGTGGTGGATGTTGAGGTCGAGTTCGAGTCACTGGAGGTGGACACTAGTTGTTCACCTCCTCCACTGTTATTATTATTCGGCGTTGACGTCGCAGAAGGAGCACTGCTGCTGGCAACCTCCTCTTCCTCTCCTCCATCTTCATAGTATCTCGTGTTGTACCTGTTATGTTGATTCTTTGTTCTTTTTTGCTGGTTAGCCCTCTTGTTCCTAGGACCACTTGACCTCGTTGAACTGCTCATTTTAAATTGGGATCACATTAATTAATTATTTTTGACAAGGACGTTCCCTGTTGAGTCAGTGTTTGTCACTCTCCACCTGCACAACAATCTGGTGATGATATGATGATGATGGGATCTTGTTTTTGTGTCACTTCTTTTTCTTCTACTCTCAACTTGTGACGTTTTAGGAGTGTATGCGCCACCCAGTAGAGGGCATTTAATAAAAAATGTGCACCTCTCGATATGATCCTCTTGCCTTTGTTCCACTCCAGTGACCAAACGAGAGTGAACGTGTTTTTAGTTTTTTTTGCAACCCAAGAAGCCAAGAAGGATGCACAAAAAAATGCATTTTTTTTGCTGAAAATAACGTTTTGAAACGCATGAGTTACAAACGTGCGAGGGGGATCAAAATAAACTTTGATGCATTTTTATCTCGATTAAATCATCTTTTAAAGTTGTAGCAGAATACGCGTTACTTACTTTCCACCCCCATTAACACCATAAAAAAATTTCACTTTCAATTTTCAAAAAAATAATCGATATTTTTGCAAAGTGAAATTTTTTGTTTGTGAACCAGCCAAGCCAACAAAGAGAGATCAAACGCTAAACCAAGTTTTAAACTCATTAGTTGGCTGGTTGTGATGGTGATAGGAAGGAACACTCAAGGGCGTGTGCTTTTTGTGTCTTGTGCTTCATTCATCTTTGAGGAATCTTCTTCTTTCGTTGGAATATGTGAAGGAGTTTTTGTTCCCCGTGTTTTGTCACCCTTTTTCTAGTCCGAAACTTTTCCAACTAATTGACCATGAAGGTCTTGTTACTACTGGTGACTTGTGCTGTGGCGTGCGGAGCGTTCAAGGTGAGTCGAAATTATAAGTACATAAGCCCAGATATATTTTTTTTTACTGTAATCTCATATTGCCCCTTATGTCATAGCCCCACCGCCAGCACATTCCGCCCCATCACCCAAATAGTCGTCACAGGTACTATGCAGAGAATGGTCCACCAAAAATCATTGCATCCCCAAAACCAAGAGCTTATGCTCTGCATCCATCCCAAGCTCCGCCAAATTATAGGACGGTCAATCCCATGTATATCCCATACAGAACCCCACGCTCCGAACAGCTCCACCAACAACCGACCCCTCATATGATTGCATCATCATCAAATACTCCAGTGCTTGTTCTGAAGAAGGACCATTCTAGACCTGTACTCTCAAGTGCAGTCCATGCCACCAAGAGATCTGAAACCCCTATCCCAACAATTACGATGGAGAGCCCACAACATCGTGAACAACTCCATGATGATGATCATGAAGATGATCATCATCACGAGCCAGAACAACGTCCTTCCCCACCCAACACTACTACTACTTCGAGACCCTCATCCCCATCTCCCCCACAGCAACCACAATCGCCACCTCAGAAGCAGCAGCATCAAGCAGCTCAATCTCACCATGAGGTGGCTGAACATGAGAATGAATCAATCCTTTCAGAAGAGCCTCATCCATCAGCCCCTTCAGGACCTTCTGCCTCTGCAGAGAGGAGGATGTTCTTTGAGTCTGTTGTTTCCAACTCTGGATTGGCTCACCAAGTCAGCGGGCCTCGACCAACCACCCCAAATAAGCATGCAACTGCTAGTTCGAATATTCAGCAACAACATCGTGCTCCACCTTCACCTCACCACCACCATCATCATCATCCTCATCATCATCATAACAACCGTCGTGATGATGACGATGATGAAGATGAAAGGGAGAGGATTGTGAGGAGCAACAGCCAAAGTCCCTACCAGCAAGGCCAAAGCCACTTTCAGTATCCACCTCCACAGGGTAACTACATTGCTCAAGGACCCACTCGAGTTCCTGTTAAGTACCAACAAGGAGTTGTTGGGTTGAAGCCTCAGCAGCAGTTCATAGGAGGACATCCTCAACAGCAGCCACAAAGAAAGGTGATTATATATTGAAAAGAAATTTCGACGTAATCTAAGTTTTGTTTTCAATTTTAATTTCGTATTTTTCTCCCAGCCTGCCCAACGTCCTTACAAACAACGTATCCAACAGGCCCAGCAGCCGGGTTCAGAGGAACCATTGTCTGAAGAACTCGAAGATGAAGAGGAAGCTCAACCTGATCGTCTTACCGAACTTCTTGGAACCTCAAAGTTTACCATCGAGTTCCTGTTAAGTACCAACAAGGAGTTGTTGGGTTGAAGCCTCAGCAGCAGTTCATTGGAGGACATCCTCAACAGCAGCCACAAAGAAAGGTGAATATATAGTGAAAAGAAATTTCGACGTAATCTATTGTTTCTAATTTTAATTTATTATTTTTCTCCCAGCCTGCCCAACGTCCTTACAAACAACGTATCCAACAGGCCCAGCAGCCAGGTTCAGAGGAACCATTGTCTGAAGAACTCGAAGATGAAGAGGAAGCTCAACCTGATCGTCTTACCGAACTTCTTGGAACCTCAAAGTTTACCTGTGGCGGAAAGAAGGATGGATACTATGCCGACGACAGCTTAAACTGTGAAGTGTTCCATTACTGTCAGGACGGAGGAAAGCATTCTTGGCTCTGTCCTAATGGCTTTGCTTTCCATCAGGTATAGCGATTTCTGACCGCATCATTTTACCGAATTCTTTTGCGTCAATTCGAATACATAAAACTTTAAACTTTAACTTGCTTTTTGGTGTAGATTCACTTGATTTGTGTGCCACCTTCAAGCGATAACATTTGCAAGCAATCATCAAACTACCACTTCGTCAACGAGTACCTCTACAAGCCAATCAACGAGAAAGAGGCTCAAACTTACAACGAGTCCCTGAAATACGCTGACAGGTATTTTCCAGACGGTTACAATCACGGTGCAGGAGACGTGTTGCTCCCATACAGCAACCAGCACCAAGACCAAGAAGATGATGACGAAAGGAGACCCCCAATTCATGCCCAGCTCCGCCCCCAGCATCAACAGTCTCCAGCCCCTCATAACCCTTATGCCTCAGTCTCACCTTCACAAGGTCCACCACGTGCGGGTCCCGCTGTATATAACCCATACGCCTCACACAGCCCAAGGCCTCAACATCCCCACGGGTCGCTAACTGGTGGGTTTATTCCATCCCAACAAATCAATCCCAGAATTCCCGTGATTACATCCCCTCGTGGAGGAGGAAGTCCATATGGATTACAACATTCAAGCCAGTCCCAAATTCATCCCCAAACAATCGTTCCGCAAAAGCCAATCAGCAAGAGTGGAGGTTCATCAAAACATCCTGGTAACAGTAGCAACCCCGCCGTATTTTTCACTCCCGAGTCAATCAATATCCCTTTGAACCAGAGGAGACCAATTCCAAACCCACACCCTTCCCACCATCCCCAAATCTTCCGCCCTAGTCCACAGCTTGCTCATCAGCAACAAGCATCCAGTAAGAAACACCACCATCAAAGCCAGCATCATCACCATAGCAACAATAAACGAAGGAAGTTTGAGGACTACGAGTATTAATTTATTTTAAACCCTTTTTTAAATTGTTAACTTTTTTTGTTTTTGTTCTTGTTGTTTTTTATTGTTACGTTCTTGATGGGGTGGTAATTAAGGTCTGTAAATATATGTACATTTATTTGCAATAAAAATGGTTAAAATATTTTTTTCATGAACATTAATTTCATTCATTGAAAAAGAGAGCTCTCTCATTAATTTTCCACAGTGTGGTTTCCCTCTCAATTTATTCCGAGTCATAAATTGTTTCTTTGGCAATGCATTAATTAAAGCGAATATACTTGAAGTTAATCCTATAATCTTAATTGGGATCAGAATAAAAAAAGTGAAAATGATATGATGATGACCAGACAGAGAGACGAAGCAAGCAGCAGATACAAAGATAGCTCTTCACACTTTCTAAACAAAGACTGCATAAAAAACTGCATCAATTGCATTGGTTTGGTATAGCATATAAGCATAGCAAAAGAAGCAACAAAGTCAGCTCCAGCAGCCAAGAACATTATGCACATCATCGAGAGTCTACTAGACCGCGCCAACCTACCCCATCCAAAACGATACCTAACCCAAATAAGGAGACTGTTTAGAAAATGCATCCGTAAAAAATGAGATAACGGATGAAGAAAAAGATTTTTTGTTGTTAAAAAATTACCCATGCTGAGCACGTACCACTTAAAAAGCAATAAATAGTTGAGTAAATAGTAAAAATAGTTACGTAACTACTTATTCTACAACTACTACTTTACTGTCTCCTACGCTCACTTTTGTAGTGTTTTTTTTTCTCGCTGACCTTGTCAACGCAAAAGAGTGTTCTTTTTATGGAGGATCGTCATCTCACAGCTTTTATGGAGATTTGAGGAGAATCAACATGATTTGTCGTCAGAGAGGAGTTTATACCTCTGCATTTCGTGACTCTCGTTAGATGAGTGAGGATTCCCGAGGAGTGGAGTAAAGTTTGTGAATAGTGAAGACTTGTTGTTGCTGTGGTGACCCTTTCTAAGCCTGAAACCTGGTTCAGGGTTTTTTGAAGCCACGTTTGTAAATAATGTCCGGCACGATCCCCAATCAATTCAAGATGAACAAACAGGAACTGGGAGGAGAAGGTGAGGAGGAAGAAAATGAGGATGATGACGACAACAGGGCTCCGAGTTTGTCATCCAGGCCGAGCACTGCTGAGGACAACGACGACCAGAGTATTAGCTCGAAAACTAGTCTGATCAACACTAGAAATTCCAGCAACTGCGTCCAGGTCGCATTAAGGTGAGGGAAAATGTTCAATTTTGGTTTGTAAGGTCCTAAGGCATGTATTTAGTCACTCTCATTCATAGGATTCTACATTGAATTCGGAAAGTAGGTCACGCGTTTTCAAAGAAACTTTCAAATTGCCTGTCAGTTGATATTTTATTAATTGACTTTAGAAGTGGGTTAAGGTAGATATTTACACTCTTGTTGAACAGGTTTGATTGAAATAAATAGTGTAATTGGATATGAAACTCTTCAAATCCTAGCATTTGAAATGGTTTAATTAGTTCTACTGTGGCATGTGCTGATAACTGATAAAGTGTCTTTAAGAAACACTTAAGCCATTTCTTGTGAATACACACTAGATTTATGAAATCAAATTTTGATTCCTTATTTGCAGAATCCGCCCACTCCTCCCTCGTGAGGTAATAGCAAACTCAAGGGAATGTATCTGCGTGACACCAGGAGAACCCCAGGTGCTGATTGGAGGAGGCCACGCGTTTACGTACGATTACGTTTTTAACACCTCCGCTGCACAAGAAGAAATTTTCTGTGCAGTCGCAAAACCACTGGTCGATGGAATTCTTCAGGGATACAATGCCACAATACTGGCGTATGGGCAGGTAAATTTTTGAAATCTGTTAATAAATATAAAACATTAGATGTTCTTAGTTCAGTATGCAATTAATTTGTTTACAATTTATTTAGACTGGCTCTGGTAAGACATACACAATGGGAACTGGATTTGATCCCACAGCTACTCTTTCAACTCAAGACAACACCGGATTACTTCCTCGCTGCATAAACTACCTTTTTAATTCTATATCTAATCTAAAAGCCACCACAACGCCTCCACCAGACTTCAAAATCAGTGTCCAGTTTACAGAATTGTATAATGAGGAAGTAATTGATCTTCTGTCTGATGCACCTCCAATCACATCTCGCCCCGGTTCCGCACGTTCGAACAATGTCAAGATTCACGAACAAGCTAACGGTCAAATCTATCTTGTCAACATAAACACTAAACCGGTAAATAGTGCAGTCGATACACTAGAAACATTAAGAACAGGAGCACTCAATCGCACCACTGCAAGCACGAACATGAACGACTCGAGTTCCAGGTCCCACGCTATATTTAGCATAATGGTGACGCAAAACCGAGTCACAATAGACAGGACTGGAGCGCAAGATCTTGAGACACTTCATGGAAAGTTCCATTTTGTAGATTTAGCTGGAAGTGAGCGTCTTAAAAGAACCCTTGCTACTGGAGACAGAGCGAGGGAAGGGATTGCTATCAATAGTGGATTGTTAGCGCTTGGAAATGTCATATCAGCATTGGGTGATAAGGCTAAAAAAGCATCACACGTTCCTTACCGAGATTCTAAGTTAACAAGACTTCTTCAAGATAGTTTGGGAGGTAACAGTCGTACTTTGATGATTGCCTGTGTCAGTCCCAATGAACTAGATTTTGTGGAGACACTAAATACCATGAAATATGCCAATCGGGCGAAGAATATCAAGAATAAGGTTGTATTAAACCAAGACAAGTCCAGCAGGACGATTAGTTTGCTGAGAGACGAGATTGCCAATCTTCAGGCTGAATTAGCTGAATATAAAAGAGGTGCAAAAGGCGAGTTGTATGACTGTGGAGATGTTAACGCTGAGAACATCATGTTGCTGGCCGAAGTCGAGACTTTAAGATGTAAAGTAAAGAGCAAGCAGGATTGTATCGACCAGTTGACCTCTCAAGTAGCTCGGCTCCAAGCTTGCAAAATTAGCGAAAACGAGGGAGAGAACAGCGACTTTACCTTAATGGTGACAAAGTACTTGAGAGAGATAGAAGAACTCAGGGCTAAACTTTATGAAAGTGAAATGGAATGCGAAAAGTTGAGGGGAAAACAGCGAGTTATCATGAAGAATTTAACCAGTCCTAGAGAAAGTGGAGCACATGTTTCCTCGTCTCCTCCTGTCACTGTCACCGAAAGTGTCAACGACCTACTTAACAAAGCAAAGCAAGAAGTGGAAGAGGAAATGAACAACCTACAATCGGACAGCGATAGTGATGAAGAGGGTGATAGCTCCGCTGCTGAACAAAGCCAACAGGCCAATTATAGCGAATTAGCAACATTAACTCAAGAGATCAATACGAAACAGAGGTTAATAGAGGAATTAGAAAATAGTCAATTAAGGTTAGAATCTTTAAAAAATAAGTATGAAGAAAAAGTCATGCAGCTAGCAAAGAAGATCAAATGTACTGAAGAGGAGAGGGACACTGTGCTAAAAAATACGACCGTTGCTGATAAGTCAAAGGAGTACGAGGCTAAAATAAAAGAACTCCAAACGGAACTGAAGAAGTGGTCAAACGCAAAGAAAGAACATGCGAAAATGATGCGTAACCAGAGTCAGTATGAGACGCAGATCCACAAATTGAAGGCTGAAGTTGACGAAATGAAAAGAGTTAAAGTTAAGTTAATGAATCAAGTAAAACAAGACAACGCCAAGTTCAGAGAAGTCGAAAAGCAGAGGCTACGCGAAATAACTCAATTACGCAAGGAAACACGCATGAAAGACATCAGGGTTCGGAAATTGGAAAGCGATAGCAGGCTAAAAGACCAAGTACTAAAGAGGAAGTTGGAGGAAGTCGAGATGCTAAAAAGGAATAGGGCAAAAACGAAAGCTGATAGAGGAAGCCCTGTTAAAGGAAAACAGGCATGGGGCAAACTCCAAGGAATGCTCATGAAGGACGTTAGCGTTAGACAAAGTACTGCCATGTTGGAGCGCGAAATGGTTGGGTTAATCGCAAGGAGGGCCGAATTGAATGAAATGCTCCAGAACGAATACGAGTATGATGTCGTCGATAGCATCAGGGCGAATTTGAGTGTTGTTGAGGATAAGATAAGAGAGATTCAAGATGAAATTGTCAGATGTGGCGGTGAAACTGATGGAGGAACTAAACGAGTTGGAGGCATGGTTGGTAGTTTGGGTGGGATGGATTTGGGCTACCTTGTGGAAAAGTTGTATGATCAGAGTGTCCAAGGGCTGAGTGATGTGCAGCAGTTGGAGGGTAGAGTTAAAGAAGTTGAAGAAGTGAACAAACACGTAAGTTGTGAAACAACATTTTTTAAAGTTCGTGTTAAGCTTTGACACTGACGCTTTCCTAATGTTACTTGTACTTATATTTTTTTAGCTAACTTCAGAAGTGGACACGCTCCGCGAGTTACTTCACCACATGTACTCGTATCGTCCCGACTCCGAGCCAAAGAGCCTGATGCCCCCACCATCAGCACCTCCACCTCAGCCGCCGCATAACCCACCGATGAAAGCTAGGAGGAGGCTGACGAGCACCACGCAGGAGTTGCTAGGAAGCGCTGAGAGTATCGAGAATCTTGATCACCCACCGATTAACAGGCTGACCTTCACGAGGAACACTCGATTGACTCAAAGTATGCGAGATGCAGGTGCAGGTGTTGGTAATAATAGGAGGAGACTAACAAGGCAGGATACTTACAACGTTGTTGGGGCTGACAATAACATGGAACGCACGTTTGTTGTTTAGTGAGTATCACTAACTTTGTTTCTGCAGAGGTGATTTCATTTTTAAGGTGTACTAATCAAAGCGTCTCTTTCCTTAATGCTATATATATAGTGATAACAACACTAATGAAACTACCATGCAACGGTCCGTTAGCGAGATCGTTGAGACCAGTAATAACGTCACGAGCACTACTAGCTCTAGTGTGGGAGGAGGTGGCACAAGAAGGAAGGTAAAATTTGTGCATCAGGCTAATAATGAGTTAATGAGTGTGTGTGCTCATACGAGAGAGTTTGTTCTAACAAAAATAAATGTTTTAGTCTCCTCGTTCAAACGCTTGGCTGCAACTAACCCGCTCGCTCGAAGGTCACTCGAAGCAGATTCTATGCTTGAGTGCTACTGAGGACACTCTAGTTAGTGGATCGAAGGATGGCAGTTGTCGTGTTTGGGATCTTGAAACGGGAAAATGTGTCCAGACGTTTGATGGGCACCCACATAATGTCAGCTGCGTTTGTCATGTCCCGGACAGTAATATTATCCTAACTGGAAGTTCTTATCAGCTCAGGGTCTGTGATCTGAGGACTAGCGAGGTTGTTAAGGTGATGAGGTAAGGTGGACCCAGGGCTTGATTGTGTTTGTCGTTGCCATTGGATTTTTGTTTTGTAAATTTTTATTAACCAAAGAAGAAAAAAAAACCAACCGAATGTACGTGTATAGGAATATGTACCATAATGTGTTTCTCTCGTTAATTTAAATATTCTGAATTTTATTAGCTCCTCAGGTCAAGTCCTTCCGACATCGTCCCTCCAGTCCAGCCAACCGCCGATCCCCTCCTTGCCTCAGTCGACACTTCCCCGGGTGAACGATCTTCCACCCGGAGAAAAAATCATATTTTCCATCCAGCAAGTCCGCAACTACTTCTTCACGAGTTTTGGAGAACGGATCAAGATCTGGGATCTGCGAAAATTAACTACAATAGGAGTGTTACAAGGAAAGCATAACTCCAGCGTAATGTGTCTGACCGGCAAGGAATCCGGGTTGCGAGGTGACGATTGGCTAATTACCGGATCGAAAGATCACACCCTAAGAGTGTATGGGTACGAGCCTAGCACTCCACCCGAACAAATTCGCAGCATGAACCACCTTAACCCGCCTCATTATGATGGAATCGAGTGCCTTTACCTCAATGGAAATTCAAATCTATTCAGCGGATCTAGAGACACATGTATCAAAAAATGGGACCTCTCCAGTATGAGGATGGTAAGCACCGTCACCAACGCGCACTCTGGTTGGGTAACCGGAGTTTGTGGAGTTCCTGGTGTGAACAGCAGCTCCAAAAACCAAGAGTTCCTTATCAGTTGTTCTAGAGATGGTACGTTAAAGCTCTGGGACTGTGGTGGCAATGAATTTAGAGAAGTATGCCGCTACGAGAGCAATATCGGGCTGGAGTGCGTGGGTAGCAACTCAAGGTTGCTCTTTTTTGGTGGCGGAGCTAGCAGCGCCAGCGGGACTGTTCTGTAAGTTATTCCGTCTTAATGTGTCACATAAATATTTTTTCTTTCTTCTTTTGAGTTTCAGTTTTGTTGCGGTTGCTATGGTTTGCTGCTGTTGATGTTGATTATGGAGAAACTTTAATTTCGTTTTCGATTAAGAATTATGGTTTTTATTGCCTTATTTTATTTTTATTTTTTTTTGCTTGGAAAGTATGATTTATTCAAAATATTTCATCATTTCGTTTTAAAGTATCATTTTCGTTACAAAGTTTGATTGATTTAATATCCCATTTCAAAGTCAAATTTTCCCCAAGAAAAGAAAATCAATTAAAAATACTTGCAGCTGCTGTGCGGTGAACGACCGTGTATTGGTATCGGAGCCCCCTTCAGGGGTCTCCTCTCCCTCATCTTTAATCCCGGTGGCGCCTCACCACCGTTCATCATCCCGTCTGAATCTCGTCTCTCCCGTTTCGTCTCCCAAGTTTAGAAGAAAGCACCATAGCAATCTTCTTCAGCAACACCATGGCAGCATCGATAACATAATGACTCGATCAACTGGAGGAGTTGACTTTTTGGAATTCTGATAAACACTTTCTTCTCTCTTTCTCTCTCTATCTCTATTCTTCATCAAGTGCTATTATTACCCATAACAACGTACCTTTAATTGAACATATTTTGTCTCTGTCTTCTCAACCACAGCAATAACAACGTGTCCGACTCCTGCTCACTTGGCGTTTACAAGATATCAGATAGTTTCTCCAGAAGTAATATCACGATGGGCGGAGGGGTTAATGTGAGCGCGCGTGGGGGAAGCGGGGGAAATAGCAGCTCTTCTACTAACAGTAACGGTACTAGTACTTACAAAACGCAGTATTTCGACTTGTGAACAAAAAAGAAAACGGAGCATAGCATTTAATTTAACTAAAGTATGTAATGTTTATTTTGTACGAAACTTTAAACTAAACCGCATTTATTTATCTTGGTTGTGTCTTGTGTATCGAATGAGATTATCAATTTTTAAAATCGAATAATTTGTAGATGAAATTAAATGTTTTTTTTCATGAAATTAAAAAAAGAAAAAAAAAACATGAAAATATTGTCCGTATTCATTGGTTATTCATATGCAATTGATTTTTCATGTTTTCGGTATCAGCGTCGGGTGGTTTCAATACCGGACATTTCTTCAAAGATCTCGTTAATGTTGGTAGATGGCACGGTTCCTTAGAGCCCGCATTCAACAAGCTTTCGTTTCCTCTGAAGAAAGGCGTGCTTGGCTTTTATGCTTTCAATTCAAGAAAAATATTTTTTCTTCTAAGATCGGTCAGTATTTATAAAGAAGTTGAAATGCTAAATGCAGTGAGCTTTTTTCATATTTTTGGTTGTCAATGTCAAGAAACGAGAGTGCACATAGTAGTGTAGATGAAAAAAAAAAGCTGTCAAAAAAGGTGCATTCACGTTCGTACTTTTTTAATTGCGTGTGGTATTATTGGTACTAAACTAAAGCGTTTGTTAGGTTTTCTCATGATGATCATGGCATCTATCTTTTTTACACTTCTTTGTTGTAATCAACATGGATAGGTATCGCGGAACGATGATGCTGCAGGGTGAAGATTCTCTGTAAAAAAAACTAGTTCACTTTTTTCATCCATATATTATAAAAGGTGTGGTGATGGTGAATAATTGTTGTAGTACTTAAAGGCGCATGAGGTACCATGAACAAAAAGCGTAAGATGATGCTGCAGGGTGAAGATTCTCTGTAAAAAAACTAGTTCACTTTTTTCATCCATATATTATAAAAGGTGTGGTGATGGTGAATAATTGTTGTAGTACTTAAAGGCGCATGAGGTACCATGAACAAAAAGCGTAGGTATCTACAAATTTTTAATTTAAAAAAAGGACAAACCTAGCTGTATATTTACTGGAAATGCCTCATAATATTTATGAATATAATATTTAAGCCCGAACGTAAAATAACGTATCCTAATTATTTTATTTAGTACAAGGAGTCCATTTATTAATGCCCAGGGAGACTACAATCAAGCCGCGGCATTTTAAAATAAAATACAAAATAAAACATAGATATAAAATTGACTAGAAATAAATTATTACAACATATATTCAGGTGCAAGGTGCAGTACAGGTTCATATTTAGTTAGAATGCTTTGAAACCTATTGATAAGGACAAGGAGTGTGAGGATTTCCAAAGTATGTAATAATTACAACTAAATTCACCTCAGGATATTGCAATACGGGAGGTTATTTTAATAGTTTATTTAAGCCTAATATACAATTTATCCGTTTCCTTTATTGGCCTTAATCAACATAATTTATGTTCATTAATATGATTATGTCAAGAAATAAATATTAAGTATGTACAATATTTTTAAAAAATTCGTCTATTCTTGGAAATCATTATCATTACTCCATCTTGATGGTAATTCTTATTTTATTGCATAAGCGTATTGATTGAAAATACATTTATAAATCTAAATCTTCATCTAGTTCAACGAGTTCTTCAGACTTAAAGTGATGATAGTCATGAAGCAAGAAAATGTGAAATATGAGATTATATGAACCGTTTTTAGACGCAGGGGCTTACTTACTGGTATTGAGTGAACCTGGGTATAATTTGAAACATGAACAAAGAGTGAGTGCATCACCCATATCTTTTCTTTCGGTTGCGAAGAATAGAGAATAGAACGATAGATGGGATGATGATGAGAGAGGTCTATCCCGTCAACACGCCAAAAAGCAAGCACGGAAAGTATAGGGAAACCAAGCGTTCTCGGCACTGTAGTTGTTGTAGTAGCTTCTTCTTTCTCTCTAGCTCCCCTCATCATCCTGATCATCATCATCATAATTTTATAAAGCTTATAAACTTGAACTTGCTAAAAAAAAGTACTACAACCATTTTCCCTAACTCTATAACATACCGACATAAGATATTTCAAAAAAAATATTACGCTTGAAATAAACCGCATATTATTAGTAGAGAACAGTTTTCTGATTGGAAAGTCCCCCATATTGCGCGATCCTAAATGACTAGTTCCTCCGGAGTGAGACTGATCGGGGCATCCTTCTTCTTCGACAATTACTGCGATCGCGTTGACTGCTAAAAAAACCAAGTGTGGCGAACCCGAAGAGGACGCATTATCGCGTAAATGAAGAGACCAGCAGGAGTAGTCACCAGTAGTAGTGGGACTACTATCGTTACAGACTGTCTACAAGTGTCGTTAGAGCAACCGGATACTAATAATTGTAATAGCATTAGTGACTCTTCGTCCCCTCCTCCAGTAGCAGCTGTTAAACTTGCGCTCATCAGTGGTAGCAACGGCACCAGCTCCAGCAGCGGTGGTGGGATCAAGAGGAAACGGGATCAACAGCAACAACTGCATTGTAACGGGCTTGTTACTGGAGGAGATTACTACTGGAGGGGCAACAACAATTGTGGAGAGGTGAGCAAAAAAGTAGATCATCTTTCATATTACCTTAATCACTGCATTATTATTTCGGTCAATCTGTTCCAGCGATCATCATGTCAAAATAGAGCAAGCACACTATGTGCAACAAGCTCCAATGCTATATGTGTGTGTGTGAGTGTGTGGCCCGATGCACACCGACTGGAGTGCTCGTGCGGCCCCGATCACTCCCGTGATCACATACACACACTGTTGCTTGGAGAGATTAATCGATATGTGTCCCCTCTTTCTCTCTCCGCATTCAATCCATATGACAGGAAAATCTCGGACCACTGTATCGAGACACACCTGTTGAGTAGTTTCTTTTAAAAAACTTCAAATTATTTATTTTTTTAAAAATTATTTTCATCCTTACAGCAACACAACAGTTCAGGAATGGAAGACCCGCAGAACTCAAGCAGCCCCCCGTCGACGGTTAGCACAGGTGTCGCGGTGAAGGAGGAGCCCCCAAACAACAACCAACAAAACGAGAATAACAACGAGGCTAAGAAGGTTAAATTGACCACAACTAACGGCCACGAAAATATGGAGACGGGCAATGAGTTGGACTATTATGAAGGGGCTAATGGAGATCTTAATGGAGGGAGCAACGCTAGTGGAAATGGAGATGCTAATAGCCATTCGGGTGGTGTGGCAAGCAACAACAAACCCAGTAAGGTCGTGCACATTAGAAACATACCCAGTGATGTCAGCGAAACTGAGATTGTACACTTGGGCATTCCCTTTGGACGGGTTAGCAATGTTTTGGTTCTCAAGGTCAGTTGAATTGATAATTTTAGAATGAAACATTAAACATTGAGATGGTTCAAAAGCTAACCCTTTGTGATTGTTGTTCTAATAGGGAAAGAATCAGGCCTTTCTGGAGCTCGCGGACGAGGCTGCTGCGATTGCCATGGTGAGTTACTTCACAAATTGTGTCGCACAATTGAGGGGACGCTCCGTGTATGTTCAGTACAGCACGCACAAGGAGTTGAAGACGGACCAGTCACACTCGAATGCCAACTCAGCTGCGCAGGTAAACCAATTAATTCTACAATATGTACATATTAATAATAAAAATATAGTGCAAAAATTATTGTGCAATGACCAATTTCAAACATTCATGTTAGGCCGCGTTACAAGCAGCACAAGCTCTAGTGGGGACTACTGACACACAGGGAGGCCCAAACACTGTTCTCCGTGTTATCATCGAACAAATGGTTTACCCAGTGACTTTGGACGTATTGTATCAGATCTTCTCCCGCGTTGGCAAGGTACTCCGGATTGTCACCTTCACAAAAAATGGTTTCTTCCAGGCGCTTATTCAGTACCCGGACGTCGTCATGGCACAAGCTGCCAAATTGGTAAACTCACACTGTTGCAATTTTCACCTTGTTACGGACTAAAATTAAATGTTCAATTGATCTAACGAAAAATATTTGTTTTCCAGAGCCTTGACGGACAAAATATTTATAACGGATGTTGTACACTTAGAATCGAGTATAGCAAACTCGCCAGCCTCAACGTTAGATACAATAACGATAAGTCCAGGGACTACACCAACCCCACTTTACCTACAAGTCAGTTTCCTTCGTTGCAATTTTTTTTAAATTGACGTTTCAAAACTTAAACTAATGCAACCTGCTTTTTTAGCAGCGACTCCAGGTGGTCAGCAGAATCAGTCTGGAGGAGGAACACCTCACCACCCTCATACGCCTTCCTCAAACTCATCATCGGCTGGCACTCCGCTTTCCCTTCATCACCACGGCTCATCACAAAGTGCAGCAGCGGCAGCAGCCGCTGCTACCCTTGCAGGAATGGGTCTCTCGCCTTTAACCGGCCTAACAAACCTTGCGACCAACGCTGCGACGTTGGCCAACCTCACATCGTCTCTGCAGAATGGAGCGTCAAATAATCCAGGACAAACCAGCAACTCCAGTGTTGCTGCCGCTGCAGCAGCAGCTGCCGCAGCCGCCGCGGGTCTGAATCCTAACAACCCGAATCATGTTGCTGCACTGCACCCACATCACCTACCACATTTGCCAGCGGCGGCGG
>JAHZMX010005266.1:0-33743 GCA_027743895.1 Seira musarum
TGCGAGTAATGTTGGCGAGTTCAAAAGGAAGTACATACAACATCTCTGGTTTTCCGTGATAAGGAAGCAGAAAATAAGTAAATTTTCTGCTTACGTATTTGCTTCGAAGCAAGGGAAAAAACTTTCTGATATTTTTGGAAGCCTTTTGCTCTGCTCGATAATATTTTCTTAGTATGTGTGTTTGGGCAACGAAAATCGAATGAACAACGTTGATTGCCTAAATATCAGTAGAAAAATTGAGGACGTTATAATGCAAAAATTCTGTTAAAAACGGCAAGCTTTCTCTAGAACTCATTTCTAAACCTTTCAATAAATGTCGCTTCTCTTCCCAGAAAATAATCTTTAAGAACATTTTTTCCTTTCTCATCTCGTCTAAAAAACTGTATCTTTGCGGTGGCGTAAAATAAGTACTAAACAAGTTCATATTTCACACATTAACGCTTAAAAAGACAAAGATTTACGCATTACCTGTAGCTTTCACCAATTTCTTCAGTTTTTAATTACCTACTTGTCTGTCTCAATGTGTCTGGTTCCTTTCTGCGAAATATGGGTACGGATATTTTTTGTGGTAATTTGCCTGAACAACTCGTGGTTTTGGCAGATGGAGTAACGAATTCCGACATTAGTTAGTAGTAATTTCTGATCTTTCCTTTGAAGAAAAATTTTTTCCCGCTATGACGTCATGGGACCTTTCTCTCGTGACATTTCCAGAGCCAAAGGCCACTTATGTTAGAAACAATATTTACGGAAGCTCGACAAAATTCGTTCAATCCTCCTAGCTAACAAATGAAATATGGATTGTTTTCCTGGTAGACAAACTGAGATGATATGAGAGGATTATGATTGTTTATGCTTAAAAATCCCATAAATCCTACTAACGACTATTTAAGATATTACCGAATGGTAAGCCCTGCTCATGAGCTCTGACAATGATTATCATTGATGTGAATCAGGCTGGAGACAACAAGCACTTTGATGATCTTTTTGTTATTATGTTGCAAGCGTGCAAATTTTAGTTTTTATTTAATTTGTTTACAAAGAAAATATATTTTTTTCCGGAATTGGGATTGTGGGGACGAGCCATAAAAATTGAGAAGTTTGGCGTTCGTGTTAGAGATCAATGAAAGATTGGCTCTACATTTGGGTCAAAAAGGTTCGGTAAAATACATCCGCACTCTGATCAGACACGAATTTTGAACAATGGCCATCTTGAAACAAAACAGAAGGGTGAAAGATAATACGTCGAAATTTGTGGAAGGGTACGAGCATTGTAAAGAAATAAGGAAATAAGTATCGGAAATACATAAGTAAAATGCGCAAATAATCCTACCGTATCCGTTGTACTAATTAATAATCACTTGCCTTCAAAATAACTAGGCTTATCTCATGCTTATGTCGATATTGTATTTCAATTTTTGCACAGGCTGAATCCATAAATTGTTCTATTTATTTGTCAATGGAATTTTTGTTTTGAACCTGCGACTATTGTGATGCGGTTGAGTGTCTCACAATATTTTAATTTTATTGAATACGGGTAACACTATCACTCATTGATATTTGCAGTCAGAAAATTGAAACACTTCAATTTCCACATAATTGGAATAACTAAAAATGTGCTTTCTTTCCCTTATGAGGATGCTTGCGTGAAGCAAAGATCCTGTCATCATTGCGTTTGTGTGTGTATTTTATATAATAAATCAAACACCGAGGAATGTCTCGTATGAAGATGGATAAACAGTGCGTGTCCTGGAGAAACTTTAAAAAAGTGTCCTCTAATTCCATCTGTCTTGAATGATAAATTTGGTAAGCCAGTAGAAATCCTTATGAAAAGCGTGTCTTGAAAAATTATTACTTTCTAATTTTCTGATTATAATCCGCATTAAAGTTGGGATGCACACAGTTTGTCATTTCATTCATCATGCAATGACGTCATATTATAAATAATAAATGGTCACGAATCGAGCCATTTATGGCTTCAGACACCAAGGCCACGCTTTTCAAAACGCAGCAAATATTTCGACTCATCATCTATTTTCAGTAATTGGCTGTTAACAGTTATCTTTATTGAGTTAAAATTTGTAACATATTAGAATAAACATTTGATTGTCTTAAAACATGAAAAAAATTCAAAGACACGTGTTTCCCGAGTAAAAGCAAAAAAAAATCCATAATGTGTTTATACGTACTTGATAGGAAAAAATATCACACATTTCATTTGTTAAAAGGATTAAGCTAGAATCCTGCAGAGCCTCCTGGCCTTCGGAAGTCTGCATTTGCGAGAAATATTCCGGCTTGTTTAGTTCTACAGACAGAATTAACTCCACCAATGTACGAAGGAGGATCTTCTATTGTATCGCTGATGCGATGTGTAACGTGCCCGCGTCTTTTCAACTCCTCCACAATAGATTTGGGAAGACCATACTCGTAGTTGAGATGAGCACTGTAGAAGTCAGGTGCTATTCTGGGATAGTCAATCGCCTGTTTGATATCCATATATCTGTAGAGCGCTCTCCAGGAAGTCTGTCAGCAAAAAAAGGAAAACTATGAATGTACTGCATATCAGCAGTACGTAAATAAATACAAAAATCTGGTTTCTTTTCCCCTTCCATACAAAAAAAATTCTCAAGAAAGCCATGTGCACATTTTTTACTCTTAGTAGCTTATTATTTTTGGTTGCGTATTTTTAAAAGCGATTTTTCCTCTTACTGAAATGACTGCTGGAAGAATATTGATTCCACCAGAACCTCCGGTTGCGAATACTGGCTGATTGCTGCTATTGACGAATATTAAGG
The DNA here is from genome assembly GCA_027743895.1 of Seira musarum. NCBI lineage: Eukaryota > Metazoa > Arthropoda > Collembola > Entomobryomorpha > Entomobryidae > Seira > Seira musarum. The sequence continues at coordinate 2,793 of JAHZMX010005266.1, forward strand.
GTGCCATGGATGAAGCCGGTCTTTTCCCTAGAAGCAAAAGAGGAAATTAATACATTATCACACCACGCGCTTTACTTCAAGATCATCATCTTGCGATAGAAAATGATGTCACTGTATCATAAGCGATGCTAAAGCAGGGATACGATACAAGTCAAGTTCGATTGTGAATGGAGTTTATCATACCTGAACTGATTTGGTTGTTGGGATTTAGAGGAAGACCAAATTTATCGGTTTCCGTGCCAAATGAAAAGTCGTTTAGTTCGTTGTTAAAGATGATTCCGGATGCATTACCCATGAATCCTGCCCCAAAGCTAAAAAGTGAAAAAGGAAGGAGGGTAAAATGAACTGTATCAAGGAGTATTTTGCTGGTATGGTATGCTTTCAGTTTTCAGGAAGGTGTCATGTCATCAATACATAATCCGGAATCAAGTGCATTTACTAGGTGAAATATGAATGAAAACATTTAACCTTTTGATTCAGTTTTCTGTTAAAATAGAACGTGGGCACGGTTATACACAAGATACATTTATTAGTGGGTGTATCAACAACAGCAAAGCAGCAGCCCACGTAAAACCGTGATTGTGTTGTGATCATGCTCATGAATAGCTGAAAGCCATTATTATGAAGAGAAGAGTAGTGGAAGTATCAGATAGATGAATGAACAAAGAGGGAAAATGGAGTATTTTACGTACGCCAGATTAATGGTGCTCGTAAGAGCCACTGCATCACCATTAGGTCCAATTACAGAAATATGAGCTGTACCAGCATCAGAAGAGAGGGAAAACTCTGCACCGTACTCCCGAGGATCGTCAAAGGTTTTGTACTCTTCCATACGGCTTCGAAGTTCACTAGCAAAATCAGGAGTCGTAAGCTGTGCCTCAATCTGCGAACGGTAAACACACAAAAAATACGTACACATTCTTCGTTCGTATCGTAGCTAAAACTTTTCGCAAGCTCTACAATACTATTTTGCACTTCCCTGCCTGCAAGGTTTTCCATTTAAACTTTTTAAAGCAATGGAGAAAGCACTGTCACATAAACAAAACCTGTTTGTAGTAAAATGAGTAGTTTAAGAAATAGCGCTACTAGTGTGTATTTGTTGCACAACTAGAGATGATGGAAAGTAACGGAAGCAAGTCGAAAATATAAAGTTTGCAACAAAGAACTTCCGAGAAAAAGAAATCTCAAAAGATGAAGGACAATGCGAGAAACCAGCATGAGGAACCTCTTTTTCCAGCGGAAATTATAGCCTTTGAAAAATTCATGATTATGGCCTTTCAATGCTATTCCTATTCTGGGCTTTCTTGTGAAAGAGACCAGTCGTCCGTGATTTCTGAAATGAATGAGGAGTATTAACATTTTTCAACAAAGACTATGCACAAATACTTAGTTCCATGATCATGATGTTTCTTCTCATCATTGCTGTATGTAGCTTCCATGAAACAAGAAGAGGTGTAGGGGAAATTGCTCAATTACTTTCTCCAGTAAGCCACTATATTACTACTCTGGTCTGCATGAGATGTTCACGAAAGGAAAATACTGGAACATGATTTGATGAATACATCCTCATTCAATGTGATTTAATTTAAAGCTGGAATAATTACGAAATTGTGGAAGAATTAAATTGAGCCGGTCTCACCAAAAGAATTACATACTTAAGTATATATGTACATATATAGCTGAAACTATTTATAACATGAACATGAAAGCATTAAAGTCCAAATTAATTTCAACCCTTTTTCAACTTTTGTGATTGTCTCATTAGATTAGCACCTTTCTTTGTCCACATGCTCTTTTCATTTTTCCTTTTCCTTCTAACTGCGACTGTTTGCGTTGGTTTGTCCTTCAAAAAAGCAGGCTAAGTATTAATTGATACCCAACTTAATCACACACATTCCAGACATACACACTACTACTGATCCTGTATAGCATGAAAGAGGCTCTTAATGGGGACACATAATAGCAATTAATCACTCGAGTGACTGGTGTGACGAAATCGACGAGTAATATTTTATAAAATAGGTTACAATCCCTAAAAGCATTACTAATTCATCAACTCCCAATCATTTTTCTTTTCGTTGTTTGCAAAAAATGACAAAAAAGGAAAGAAGCACACAAAAGTGTTTCTTCAGTAGTAGCAAAATGAAAGCTAATACAATTAGCAAATTTACCTCGGTTGTGTTCGCGAAACGGGGATCAGCAACATGTGCCCTATAGCTGACTGCGTACTTGAGAGTTTCAGCGAGTCGGTGGGTATCCGCTCCAATATCGGCTACTGTCATTTCTCCATGTCTTCTACGACTTGAAGTGAGTAATAAAATAAGCGATACAAATTAGTTCAGGGCTTGTCTTTTCCCTTCACGAGATAATCTTATTTTCTTTACGACTTGCCCTGGCATTTCTTTTTTTAAAATGGGAGAAAAAATTGAATAATGCGAGTTGATCGGGGTTCACTTTGAATTAAAACCTTACCCAAATCCATCGAGAATTCCCAAAGCGAGTGCGACAACTGGTCCAGAAGAAGGAAACGGAAGAGAATACATGGTAAGATTGCCCGTAACGGCGTAAGAAATAGGGTTTTCCCACGTCGCTCTAGTAAACCATTTAATGAAATGACAGGAACGTGATCAACCTCGTCATCGTTTTTATGAACAAAAAAGGAGAGTTTTCAAGAGAAAAAACTGGAGGAAGAAAGGAGGAAAATAGAGAATGTCGTGTTATTCAAACAACTGTCATTCTCACTGATGGTGAACGTGTCACTTTTCCGTTTGACATGTACTCGTCTTTAAAACGCCCTCTCTTGTGATCTCAGTTACGTTACGGCCTTGGATCCAGTACTCAAGAAATTATGAGTAATAGTTTTATGCATATGTACAGTAGCTATATTTTATGTTAAAAAACACACCTTCGTATTCACACACAAAGCATTAGTTTGACTTGTTACAATATTACATACGTTCGAAAAGGTTAAAGCGCAATATTGAGTAGAGCACTCAACTTCATTATGGAGCACGGAGCTCATATTTAAAATGTCTGTTTTGCTCATAATACATCACATCGTATGATGCAAAAACAAAAGAGTGAACGGTTAACGGCACCTATGCATTATTCAATTACTTTCCCCGTTTTTTCTGAATCTTTCATAATGTGACTTGTCAGATTCACTGAAATAAATTGGCAAGTTGGGAATACCATATTTGGTGTTGCAATCCATGAGAGAAGGTAGCAAGAAATATCTACATTGCTTACTCACATCTTCTATGCAAATGAAACTTTTACTGTCAGAGCTGAATACGTATTATTGCTTACTACATTAATTTTTGATTCCTCCTATTTTTGGTAAAGTGGAAAACTTTTCTTCTTCGAAGTGAGTGAATGGAGAACATAACAACTGACTAATTTACGTCGACTCTCCATCATCCCTCGGTAAAGTTATCTGCAACCACTATTTCAACTTTTAATGATTTCATTCAGGTAAAAAATGGCAGATGTGGGATTCACTTTCTCAGAGAAATGGAAATATGTATGCAATTCCAGTAACAATAAGTGATTTTAGTAATAATAAAAAGCAAAAGTTTTTGGAAATTTGAACAAAAAGGTGAAATCAAAACCAGAAAATATTGTATAGGTAGCTTATACATATAAATGTAAATACATTTTCATCATAACATAAGTAATTGCGCTTACTTATGAGCTACCAACCAACCAAGGGGCTATGACTACATTGTATGAGTCGCATAATATTGAGTTTTTATATGGTTTTCTTATAAATAAAAATTTTAGGAAAGGGGTTGCTCACATCGTATTCTATTCCAGGTAAGTACAAACTGAGGAGACGACGCGGTGTCGGTGTGTGTGGTAGTGGCGAGAAATGTACCTATAACTCAGAGAAACTCTGGATCTTTCTTTCTTCAATATTCTCCACACATAGTTGGAGTTGTGGTATGTTATTGAATCATAACTTTTCGTAGTGAACTGATATTTCTACGTAATAACACTACTATTACAACAATACTAATAAAAATAATGGTGAAAAGGGTGCAGCTCGACATTTCGAATTATTTTCCTCCACACAAAATTCGTATTAAAGTACAAAACAAAGTTTCATGTTTGTTTTACCGGATTGCATTGAAAAGGTTTGATAAACAAAACATAAAAACCATAGGAAGGAGACAACCTCCGGTAATGTTTCAAATTAAGATATTTTCTTAACATAATTAAACTGTCCTCATAAACAACGTCTACATTTCTACTTCCTCGGGAAAGTTTTTTTAAAAACAATTTCTTCAGAGATAAAGGCATTGCGATATTCAGGGAAGAACGTGAAAGTCTTTTTATTCATCCATCTTATCAAGACCAAACGGTGAAGCAAGGCATTGTATAAAAAATTGAAAAAGCTCCGTTGTCTCTCACCATCTGATATGAAAGTCCACTTCAATTTCCTGTGCATTCCATAGAGGCTTGTACAATGGCATTATATTTTTTGAATAGTGTGCATGCCTTGCATGGTATTTATATCCACAGTAGATGTTTGCAGATCGCCCTCAAAGAATTCTTTAAGATAGCGATTTTTTTCCGTTTGCAAAAGTTTGCAACATCATCGTTGAGAATTTGCAATGAACACTTTCAGGATATTAAGGAAAGATGGAAGGTAAATAAAAAATGTGAATGTAAAGAAAAAGCTCTTGAAACCTGTAGATTGACAAATCCTCTGCCGTAATAATTCCGTTTGCAGACTCAATATCACTGAGAATGTTGGTTGCAATGCTCCCGTTATAAAAACCTTCTGCTCCAGTGCTAGAAAGTGATTCAAGAGTCACTCCGAGACGTGGTCTTACCATAATTTCCCCCTCGAGCCAGGGTTCGCCTGTGGCCGGATTTATAAACTCAGACCTAGGGAAAACGTGCAAGAAGAAAGATTTTTTTATGAGCACTATGACTGCCACCCCAAACCACCAAAAGTACTAACTATTTTAGTTTTCACCCCAAGTAAGTTATAACGCAATACGTACTTTTCAAACTCGTAACACGTAAGCAAGTTTGAAAAATATATTTTTATTTGCTCAATTTCTGTAGAAAGCGTTACACTGATGTCCAAAAAAGTTGTGTCTAACGTGCACATTCATGCACTGAATTATATTCAATCCCAAGAAATTCTTATCTAAATACGTTATATACGAAATCTACTTTGCTCCCACTCAAGCAAAAATGTTTTTAAAAAATCACGAAAGTGGTCTTGCGAAGACGGGTAACTTTTTACTTATACTCAGCATATCATTAAAATGGGCTCATTTTTATTGAAAATGACCGTTACAAATGCAGTTATACTTTTTGTGGAGATTTTTGATTTTATTATCGACGTCAAAGCTTAGTTATAACATCAAACAGAAATCTATAATCATGCAAGTCATGCTCAAGGGAACGAAAGTCAATGAATATCATGAACAATAAGATCCAAAAATTGAGTGATAAGCAAAATTTCTAGAGCGATATCAGATTGTCATATTATTCTATAGAAAAAAGATTTCATAAAAAACGTTCAAAGATTGGATGAGAAAATACGTAATTGCGCTAGACAGTTGAAAATTCAGCACGACAAAATATTGAATGAACGGCAATATATGAGAAGAAGAAGAGAGTGAAGCTATCAAATAAAAAATAGCTTATGTACCTTAGAATAGAGTCTGCCTTAAGCCTTTCCTTGTGTTCTTGTAACGAAGCTGCCAATTTCTTACTAACGGTGAATCCATTTAGGGCAAGGTCTTGAGAAAATTTAACTAAATCTGTCCATGCAACCCGTCCAAACTTTTGATGAGCCTCCCATAATCCTGCCACTTCTCCAGGGATTCCAACCGCACGACCACCTGAGGCATTTGGGTATAAAAACGAAACAAAAATGAAAAAATTTCTCCTACTACATTCACTACAACAACGGCTTCTATCCAGTGGTTGGTAGTACGTAAATGCAGGACAGAGTAAACAAAATTTGTAAAATGTAGGCGTATGCAAAAACAATTTTGGAACAAAGTCTAGTAATATAAATGACGAGGAGGAAAGGAAATGGTGAAACGTTTAACCTGCACGTTTCTCCAGCCGTCGTCTCTCCATTAAAGTTGAATGTGGTTTTTACTGACTTGCCTTACTACTACTACTACTACATACTCTACTGCCACAACTGCTCACTACTACCTGTCTAAACATTAAGCATGTAGAGTAAGGGTACACATCCTCCTTTAAAAAAGTTTCTTTTCTGAAGAGGTCATCATTTTTTTTTGTTTTCCTGTCGCTGGAACAACAAAAACGTGTAATGAATTTATTTCATAATTTACCTGAAACGGAAGCAGCGGGATCAGCATACATATCAGGGTTTGCAGAAAGAGGAGCAGTTTCCCTTGCATTCAGAGCGTGTACCTCACTCCCATTGTAAATTACCATGAAGAGACCTCCTCCTAGTCCACTGCTTTGTGGATTAGTTACCCCAATACAAAGCGCCGTTGCAATTGCTGCGTCCACCGCTGATCCATTTAAATTTTGCAAAACGTTTCTGAGCAAGGAAAAAAGTTTTATAAAATTAATAAAAGCTTTTGGAAAGTACGCATTTTCCATGATGATGATGACTTATTTTTGTAATTCCTTTACATTCCTATGTTGGAACAATCTTGCGAGTCGGAACTAACTGCGGCGTTGTCAAACTGGCCTAAGATTGAAGGAGATGGGGCAAGGAGTGAAGGCGGATCCTCGGGATTTAAAACGGAAGCAGACTCCGCATCTAACAGTGGGGGCAACGTGATTGCCAAGATAATTCCTATAGCAAGCGCGACCAAAATCAAAGTTACAATGACGACCATGGTGAGCTGCCTTTTCTTCTTCCTTTATCAACACATAAAAATATTGTAGAAAGTTGTCCAAAGCATAATAAATACTAAACTCAGCAAGTTAGAAGTGCTTGGTCACTAGTAACTAAAGAGTGACCGTTTATAACTCTTTTCATAGAACTTCTTTTTCAAACTTTTGTACGTTATTTGTATTACTTGTTTTGCCAATGGATTTCCTCCAAAACGTTGCCCTCTTTGTAACTTCCATAAAAAGGATTTTCTCGTTTTTCAACGAGTCTGGACTTCTCGGAAAACATGGTTTTTTAAAATGACAAAGTTGTTATAACAAAGTTGAAAAATTAATAGTAAAAATAACCGTCCTAACTAATAAAGGGTTTCCATCAGTTCACTAGCCTCATGCTAATCAATTAGGTTCAGCAGGAAAAGCGCTAACGCTAAACTTGCATTCACAACAACGCTTAAAAAATTGCAACTTTCAATTGATTCACTAGCAAGAAAAAACTATGTAACACAATTAATTGAATAGGAAACTATTTTTCGTCAAGATGGTTTTAATAGACGAAATTGTCACAGTAAATGAAAAAGTTAGCAGCGGTCCAACGCAACGACATAACAAGTTATTCACATGCAGACAAAAGGTAGGGCATCCACTTTAAGGAAGTACTTGCAATCAAATCAGATCAACATTTATTGTGAAATCGTTCATGTCTCGTGACATGCAAATCAGAAGCAAAAACCAATACGCTATTTAAACCACTCATCTCATCTCATACGAATCAGTCCATAAGATTAGAACATTCCCTTCGTCGTCACTTGAAGTGCAAGCATTTAGGTAGGTATAGACATCCATGTGAAAATGATCAACTTTTTATGCCCTCACAAGTCGTCATTATTGGTACATCAATACTAAAATTATATATCCATGAAAAGTCACGATGATATTGCGTTATCGTAATCATGGAACTACCATGGAAAATCGAAACGTGTACATTGTACACAATTATCACTATCAGTAAAAGTATTTTCTTATCGTTTGCATAGTACATGCAACCTGACAAAGAATGAATGAACAGTGCAGAGTAGAGTGTATTAAAATGTCCTATATTATTGTCCATGTAGGATTTGATGGGTTCCCCGAGCTTTTCTTCATTCCTTCCATTTTGGGAAGATAAGATGCGATAAACACACACACGACACTGTGTGTGTGGTGAGTTGCGATTGAGAAGAGTGGAATGAATTTAACATTTTTATGTAAAACAGTCCTTTATTTGTTCGTTTATGTAAATAACAGATTAGCTAATCAAAAATGATTTCTTGCTGGTGATTGCCCCAAAAAATACAATGAAAAGTTGAACACACAAATAGAATGATGTTGATGGAAGATGTCGCATGGATGAACCATTACTACCGAGATGGGGAACGTTACAATCATGACTAGACTATGAGATGTAAAAGCATGTGTTTATGTTAAAATAAGAATGGTGCACATGCAAGAAGGTAGTCGTTTTAAGGTTAACTAACTCGATTGGTTATTGCGTATATTGATTATCTGTTAGAAAGCAAGCGAAAATCATAAGTTAAGAATCGCAGTCCTTTGCTCTTTATTTGTTGAACTATACACAATGCACTTATAAATTGCTGACAATATATAAGCTTTACAAATTTTTTGATAAAACAAGTATTATTTTACAACAACAGTTAATTGTAGTCAATCCACTGCATTTTCTTATTTGAAATCCCGACCGACTTGTTTACATTAATGAAAAATAATAATAATAATATGCAAAAGAACTGCATATGAACTTTGAAAGCCTGCTCTCCAGAAGGTACTCACATTCGTGGAATACACTCATTCTACTGAAACTGAAAACACCTAATGATTTTGTATAGTTGTCTATGAGTCGAATCATTTCTTTATTAAAATAACTTTACAAAATTAGAAAAAGAATAAAACATTTGGCAACCTAACACATCAGTTATTATTGACTATATATTTGATTACACAACCTTGCAGAGTAATATTGATCAGATACCACCAACTACTCTCATGATGAGAGCATTATTCTCATTTGTATAACACAAAAAAAACGTTACAACTAAAGGTAATAAGAACATGCTTTTGTGTCGACAATGTCATCGAAATTTGAAAATGATCCATAACTTAAGTAAAGGTAGTTAAGGTACTTACTACGACTTTTGCATTTATGCTGAAAATGTAAATTAAGAAAACCACAAACAAATTACATAGATTATCTATTTCAGTGTTTGTGGTTGGCAATTGTTTAATGAAATATGTTGCATAAAAATGACTAAAATGTATTACTATGATTATGAGGTAAATTCTTTCCACAAGAGGAGACATATATTCAAATTGTATTATTCAACGTTTCAATTGAAGAAGGTGGGAAGAGTCGAAATGCGAAGGCACACTGAACTTTGCAAACGTCATCTTTAAGTATTTCTGCGGACTTGAAGGACCTCGATAGTCTTACACAGTTGTCTACCTTCATTGACTGGCAAATCGGCTACAGAATAGAGGTGTATAAAATGAGAAAGTTTCTTTTCGCTAGACTGATTAATCAATATTGACAATGAAAGGAGAAAATGAGCTTGATCACAATTCGAGTTTCATCTTACCCCTTCTTTTGAGCAGATGCACATAACACACGGGCTCACTCGAACTGCTGCTCCTATCGAGATGTTCTTCCCGTTCATTTCGCATTGTATTCGATCTCTCCAAAGCTCAACATCTATTCCAGGTAGTGCGTCACACTGAACTCGAGGATTTCTTCGAAAAAAATAAGAATATATACGTAAGTGGTTTGATTTAAGTCTGACTTTGAATATATAATAGAAGAAGAAGCAACTTTGTTGCTTACAAAAATTGCTCTGGAATATCTAAAGCTGATCTTTGAATGAGTTGAATGCTGTCGGAATTTTCACAAATGACTTTTGCCAATGACGTTCTCCTTATAGACTGAAGCTGTGGACCGCTATGGCGTAATTGAACACTGGGCTCCCGCACTCGCAAGTCAGACGCGAATCTTTTAAACGCAGGCTTCAGCAAACTATGGCCAAAACGAAAAGCTGCCGTGGCAAACTCATTATATATGGAAGCATCACATTTCCCATCATATCCATGAAAGTAGCCTTCAGAAACCAACTCGAGCTGGTACTTGTGAACAGCATCCCATCCCAATATTCTTGGGAGAAACTCTCCATAAGTTATGTGCTGCGTCACCCCTGACACTATTCTTCGACCGTGTTGATACAGTAATTCGTCTCCCCAATGAGGATTTATTTTGTGTAGTTGATCGACCAGACGGTTGTGTTCTCGAAGCCATGTCGTGTGCAGCGCTGCCAAAGCCGGCTGCTCACTACTCCTCAAATCTCCTTTAAAAATCATTTTAAAATTGGGATGTGGAGCATGAAAATTTAGAATTGATATCTACCATTACACATCTTTTATTCGTACCAGCTTCAAAGCAAAGGCCTGACTGAGCCTTGCATTCTGGATGATCCGGCGTTTGTGGAAGAAGATCCTTGTACTGATGTCCACCCGGGTGTTTTGTTACATTAAGTCGGCCACCGATAAATGTACGAAGCTTTTTAGCTTCACATGTATCTGACCCATACACGGAGGATGCATCAACGTAACTTGTAACCTGATTCAGTTGTTCTCGGGCGCCTTCATTTGAAAAGGGAAAAGAGTGTAGGAGTTAACTTGAGCAAATCCCACAAGATAACCATATGTATTTACTTATGCATGCATCCAGAAATATAGAATGCATTTGAATTTCCATGGAAAGTTTTGAAACTTGATATTCTTGTATGTTTCAGTGGAGAAATAGAAGAGGATTAAGGATTAGAGGGTAGTTTTATGTTTCGTAAGTTAAAAGTCTTTATTATTATGTCCCCAAAATAGTCGTAAAAGCAATATAGACCATGTACTATATAACATACCTAACGTCAATTGTCCAGGAAGAGATCGAACAAAGTGAAGGCAGAACGGCAACCCTGTGGTTGCATTCACTTTAGGGAAATATGGATCTCCGTCACCAATCGTAATTGGCCAGCATTCTGGATGAGTTTGGGTTCTCGAGTCGCATCTATGACAGTCCAAAATAGAACCTCCAAATCCTAGAAAATAAGAGCAGAACTTTTTTTTGTGATAGATTCCACATTTCTGTTTCACAATGTAAGTTCTTTTACTCCTGAAAAGTTTCATTAATTTGGACTCAACAATTTCATTAAATGTACATATCTAGATATACAATAAATGCACCAGAGAAAGAAACGAGAGAAGCTTTGTTAGACTTTATCTATTCCAACAACTTCAGCTTTCATCCATTTTTATTCTTCGAATCTACACTCATTATACCTCTATTCATTGGTGTGTGGGTTACATCATGATCTAAGAGCTGCGCGAACTGCATCAAAAGCAAGGAATATCGTTGGTGTGGAACGCTGATGTCATCATGCACCTCGTATGAAACAACACGAGCGCTTGGTAACTCTGTTCCCTGAATGGACAGTGACCGGGGTGTCTGCAAGCCTAAAGGAAATTACAGAAATCATTTTTTTTTTCAGTTTTGCCAATAGATGAAAAATATAGCCCAATCATTTGACAAACAACATGATTGTTGGTTAGTTTACATAAATATGAATGTTGCATATATGTATGGGTATGCAAGTAGGTATCTGTTTCCTACCGTCATTATATTCCGGAGGCAACAGCCGTTTGAAAGCTGTGAAAGCTTTACCTCTACTGGGGAACTTGAGATTGTTGCACCAGCCCGTGATACTCCGAAAAATGGATGTGTGATCACAAGGTAAGTCATGTTCCCCACATTTCTCGTTCTTGGGGAGCTCCGTCAGTGCCGAGATTTCAATAGTAGGCAGGCTGCTTAGAACATCGCGAACGTCTCTGGTAACGGGATGAGAGTGCTCGCTATCTTGTAAGTCATCACTTTACCAAGCAACAATCGCAAACCAAATTTATTCACTTTTATTAATTTCTCATCGTTTTGTACTTTCCTCGCGTAGACAATGGAATGAAACGTTTTTTTTTCTCTCTTTCTTGGCGAGACGTGTGTAGAATGTATGGTATTGTATCATCATGAATGAAAGAAACCATCTAAATGGTGAAAGAAAGATGCATTTTCAATGCTCATTACCTGTGGCCCAGTATTCCGTTGAGAAAGCGAACGGTGGCAAATTGAAGCAGAAACGAGGTATTTGCAATTTCCAACGCTTGTGGCTTCGGCTTATTCAATCCAAAAGCGGTTCCAGCTGGTGATTGTGGGTCTGCCTCTTTGTCTACCAAGAAATAAATGCAAAGAGAATTCGTTACTCAAGTCACAAGAAAAAAATATGTATCCTGATTGCAGACCTATGATACGCTCGTCGTTAAAGTCGGTGAAGCATTTCAGCGGAAATGTGCTGTTTATAGAGAAGGATGTAAGTTAAAAGGGCTTACGATCTTTCCACAAATCCAATTCGCGAGTACGTAGCCTTGAAATATCCGATCGAGCTTTTTTTATTGCGTCCAGTATTTTTGTGGAAGGAATATTCTTTTCATTCTCGTCCGCATGCCACTTGCTGAAATCAATTCTACGAATAGCATCCCCTTCACAGTGCATTGGTGAGTTTCTATAGATCACCATTTGAAAGAATGTCATTTCATAATTTCAGAAGCTAGATAAAACTTTATGTGCTTCTTGTGCTCATGCTTTGATGTCTAGAAAGTAAATTCTTCTTAAAATTCATACAGAAAAGGGTCTTTCCCAAGAAAGACATTTGGTTGCACTTCATCGACTGCGTTGCTGTTGTCGCATATTACCCTCGCCAATGACACCTTTCTGATTTCCTGGAGTTGCTCTTGGAAAACAAAAATCACAAATCAATTTTTTAAAGAGAAAGGTCAACAATCATGATCATGAGTCAGTACATAATAATGAGGGAATTAGGTACGTAGCACTTGATGTTAGTTACCTAACGTAAATGAGGAAGGCGGTAAGTCATTTTCATACCAAAACCTATCCCCGTTCCTTAACTTTTGAAATTGGATTCCGAGCAAGCAGGCAAATGTAGGGCCTACAACCGCTCCTTCTTGAGCATATTCTGCGAGTGCCCCTGAGAAGAGATCGATGTCTTCTACAGAGCTGATATAAAGAAGTTGAAAATTTAAGACGACAAAAAGAAAAAATAAAATGCAAAAAAGACAATTTTTTAAGCATGCTTATAAGATGCTTACCCGTAAAGAGATTCAAATGCTTCTATGGCTTCCAGTCCCATTGTTCCGTTCAAATCAGAAAATTCCTTTACTTCCCCCAACCCACATAACTTTCTATAGTTCGACCATGGGGGAAGTCCGTGATCCCTTCCTTGCTGAATTAATTGTGCAGCTAGGTCTAAGCCTGAGTTTTTATTATTTTTATGGAAGCAACAAAGAATGTAAAAAATAGACATCATGAATTAATGCGCTTTCTGGAAATACTTTCCTCTTATTATTAAATACAGTGGAAATGGCACATATTTATACAATGTATATATTGAAAAGGAAAGCGGATTACGTAAGATTTTTTGATGATGTTGATATGGAAACAAAAAAATTGTTCCCAACACTGCACTGCTTTCCGTACTGAATTGCATTCATATAATATGCTAGTTTTTGGATTTGAAAGTCTATTGTTATAGTAGCATAGAGTGTATGTATGATATGGTTTTGTAGATTGCAGATAAGAGTGGTAAAAATAAATGAAACTAATATTCATTCATTATTACATTAATGAAAAAATTTTCTATTTTAGGTCCAATAATTTTACGTTTCGTGTGTAAGTAAGTTATAATACGTAATATCATAGCATTACCTCGGAAAGGATCCGTTTCAAACATGTGGTTCGTCATCACGTCATTAATGAATTGGTCTTCACTTTGGGCTTTTCCGCGGAGAAATCCTCGTAATATCTGATCCAGCATTCCATTCCGATAAAGATCGAATGGGGAGTAGAATGAGTCCGAAATATTATTCTCACCGAGTTTTCTCCAGCTCTGGTCAATTAAACGGGTATGTACATACACGATGGATAAGAATATACAAAAAGATAGTTATGTATTTATATTACCGAATCATAAGTAGGCATAGTTTTTGGCATCAATGATGCAAAAAACCACAATCCTGCGGAAGCAACGGCATTGAGAACGCCAACATTTATGTTGATGTCGTATCCATTATGAAAACCAAACGACTCCGTATTTAATCCATAGTCTGATACGACAGACTGACCAAGAATAACTGGAAGATACTCATTATACGTGATATGCTGCACCTCCGCAATAACGATTCTCCTCGCTTCCTGAAACAAGACCTCATCAGACCAGTGGGAATTGACCCGACCTAGCTCCCTTGCCACGCGGTTATGTTCTCTCATCCATATTGTGTGCATTGCGGCCAGACCTATATGCTCATTCACTCTTTCGTCACCTGCTTTAAAGCACCTGCAAAAAGAAACCGTCATGAGTCATGAATACGTTAACAAAATCCATGGGGCTTTTCGAGAAGTAGGTCAGGGAGAGTAATAATCCCCTGGTCTTTTTATGATTCTTTTGTTTTTCCACTCAAGTCATCAACAAATCCTTTTTATTGTAAAAGTGCGTTTGTAATCTTCCCATGAAGTAACGTTGTACATAAATAAATGAACGAGTGGAGTTGTTGAAAGTTCCGACCTGAAATCCCCTGTTGTCGTTGATTTACAGTACATGGAGGTTCCATCTGACGGAGTAACTGACGGTAGTAACTCTCCACTTGGTCCTGACTGCACTCTGAAAAAGTAACGACATATTACATTGATACGTGAATGAGTAAATAAAAAAGTTGATTCAACATGCATCCTTCATCATTTTATCAGCACTTCATATGCAAACCTTTATTATTTCAAATTTAACTAATTCACAGACCCCGTTTCAAAAGACAGATGCTCATTTTTAGTACAAAATGACCACTTCAAGTGAAAGTGTAAACATGAATAATATCCTCTGCTCTACTAAAATATTCGGTTTTAAATGAGATCCAAAAATGAGTTTAGAAACGTTGAAATTTTTGCAGTTTGCATGTTGGCTAAATTAAAACGTAGAAAGAAGATGCACTGTTATTTTAATTGGCCCAAACTAAATTGAATAGACTTACTTCATTAAACCTCCCTGGAACAGCCGCAGTTCCTCGACCCTTTTCTTTGTTGTTCCATAAATATGAGATGCGTCAAGGTAGCTGGAAGCTTGATTTATTTGCTCTCGTGGCCCTGAAAATAATCCGCATGAGACAACAGTTTTGACAACAGTTTTGGCAATAATTCATTTGGAAGAGTCAAATATAGTTTATTATGGTATTAAATTGAGGAAAAGTTTCCCATAATATATTCACCTAAAGTGCATCCAATTCTAGGGGCAACACTAGATCTCACATACTCTTGACACACATCTTTAATCTTGCTGTAATATGGATCATCCTCAGAAATACGTATAGGGTAACAGTCAGGATGGAAGTTTTCAAATGCAACGCCGCAACACTTGATTGGAGATCCGTCATAACCGGCCATTTGCGGCGTGTGAGCGATATCATGGGAAATAAATTCACCCCAGACTGCCGTCAATGCCATAAGATGTTCATGGGGCCTATCAGAGTCCTTGTGAATGGCGAGTGATACCAATCGTGCTGAAGGAAGTTGTTTGCCCTCTTTACTTCTTCTTGGAGAACTCACGCCTAAAATGTCCAGGAATAGAGGTAATTAATATGTGGCACGAACTCCCTGATGACAGTTTGAACTACTTCCCCATCATCATCACTCATTCATAAATTTATTAATCAATGCACTGCAATTGCAATCAATGTATCATGATTTCTTGAACATCATCACTTGATCTTGACATTCAAGTTTCTATCCTTAACGTTGGGAACATCACGATGCCTATTATCGTAATCACATTGTTCAAAAATGATGAGCCATGAGAAAGAATGGCTGCTGGTATGGTATATATAGTGCTACCTCCGCGAACAGTTCCCACTCTATCGCTGCCATTATAATCATTTCCATTTTACTTTGATTGTAGCAAAAATGCGAAATCGTGTTTACCGTATCCTAGACGAATTGTGATTGTGGGTGAATTTTCAGTATTAATTTAATGATATTCATGCAAGTGATTATGCGCGTGTGGTACTTCAGCAAATAAAAAATTAAGATTACAGCATTCTTGGACTTGACCATGCAATATCATCATCACAAAAAAAATATTACTTCACTCATCATTTAACTGTTAAAATAATTATTTGAATAACACACCACGTTCTATCTTTTGAAAAGCGTTTATCGTTTTCTCACGGAAGAGAATCGGATGTGCATAAATTTTTTTTTCCGGAATCGTTAGCAGGACCAGATTTTAGTAAATGGAGTATTTAACCGGAAGTTAAGTTGTGAAAGACGAATTCACCATAATATGGCGATTGTCTGACTGTTATTGTAAATGCATCTTAGTGAAACATTGTTAGTCCGTGAAATAATTATCATACCATCTGCATAATCAGGCATCAAGTAACGCAGGTATCTCATGTTGGCGGATCCCCATCGTGGATGCTGGACGTTATTGCAGTAACCATTATATGCACGATACTTTCTTGGTTGACACGGAAAGTCGAGTTTTAAAGGACACTCTTCATTAAGAAGTGAGTTCCTGATATCCAGATTTGGGAGTGAATAAGCAGTCTGTTCTCTATTTAAAACGTACCTGAAAGCCATAAATAACGAGAATAAAGTCATGATGTGGCAAAGAAACAGAAAGTTTTACAGACCACACGGACAACACACGCCGACGTGACAAACGCATGCATCATGACACGCTGGACACGACTTTTTTTGCTGAGTCTTGCAGTTGTATTTGAGAAACTTCTTACTTCTGAACGATGATGTGGGACGCTTCTTCGGAGAGAAGTGAGATCCTTGAAACATTTTGAGCCGCAGAGTTGGCTTTGTGTGAGATACTCATAAACCACGCAGACAAACCAGGCTTATGAAAGGCACCTAAGTTATAATGAGAACAAAAGATAAAAAGAGAGTGCATTTTTGCCTACATTGAGTCACGATTAGACGAAGTTTATGAATAAGTTTTTTTCTTGCTACGATAGGCAAACAAAAAAATAGTACTGTAGTGATACCACTTCATTATTTAATTTGATAACATAATTGTTTAAAAAAATGAACGGCTCTATCAAAACTTCCGTTTATAGCTATAGTTATGGAGAATTCAAAGTAATAGTAAATATCTATGGTAAAGTACGAGTTCAAGGTTAAAGCTTTATCATTACCTGAATTGTAGATTTGTGGTTGAAAATAATCAAATCGATGTGTAACAATCTCCAGAGCCCGAGAAATAGCAAATCGGACATCGTCATGGGTTATATTGGGAAGTACGGGAAATAAAGATGAATTTATTTGTCGTTTCAGTCTCGTCGACCTTGAACTAAAAAGCTCTTCTATACTTGTACCAGTTGTATCTGAATCATACTGCGAAACAAATCTTTCATTGTGTTTTACGCTGATGACTTGTATGCAGAAGATGCTCAAAAGTGTTAACGCCGTTGCTTGACAGACACGGTATTGTTTCCATCTATAAAATATTCCAGAGAAGAATATGATGAACCATGCAATTTTTTGCTAAAGTTAATTTTTGAAACCGCAAATGAGAAAATCCAGCACTTTTTTAGGTGCAGTGTACATAATATATGTTTTTAAATTTAAAATCTATGGAAAAAAGATAAGGGTAATTGTAAATTATAATTTTATGCCACGAACTGAAAAAAATATTGCGCAACGATTTTGGTTCGAGAAACCAATGTTCATAAATTGTGTGCATAACTATGAAAATGGGCTTGTCGTGAATCACCCGTCTTAAAGCGACTTTGAATACAACTACATGCTCATCAGGTGCTATCAAGGGATTTTATTCAGTAGATTTTAACAGGTTTCAAAACAAGACGTGGTTCTAAAATCGCAGATTACCCCACAAACAAAATTCAAATCTGCAAGGCAAACATAATGTTGAAAGCAATAATCATTTCGTCCTTCTTGATTGAACATGGTTTTAATTCATCATGCTACTTAAATGGTTTATATCATGTTTTTAAAGGTTCGTTTTGTTGGTAAGCCGAAGTCAACGGAAACCGTAACCTCATTTATATAATTAGGCAGCCCTACGCAACGTCGTGGTCATATGTCAAGATGCAGCCTGAAACTTAGATTGAAAGCGGAAGTAATAAGATAATGAAGGATGTGAATGCCTAGTTGCGTTAAATTGGTTAAGTGCTTGCGCACCCATCCTAATAATATCACAGTTGGTCACGATCTTTATTTTGGCTTTTTTATTTTGATGGATATCAGTAAACAAATTATAGCAATACCTCAGTGCAGAGTACATGTGACTCTTAACGACCTTTTAATAATCAGTGTGAACATTTCACTCACGTGTGGCACAATTAGTACAGTGGCACCCCAAAAAAAATTCCGAACCGAAAACGTGCGGGGTGCTTTTTACGTCACACATGTTCACTGCAGATATACTTACGTAGTCCACTATCCACTGTCATGGATCCATGTATCAAAGTCACAAGTACATATGTGTTGTATATGTATGTTATATAGGATTCAATTCAAAAAATAATAAATGAAAGTAACAATGAAATTATGATGGATTATGGAGTCGTCTTGAAATTAATTAGCTTGTGCTGAAGCCGAAATAAACCAACAAAAGGCGATTACAATTTGTGTGATACCTACTCAAAGCCGTTCAAGAGTCCAAATTACTTTTTGAATTTGATTAAAATTGTCATCACATTCATCATGAATCATCAAGGTGATATCTGATATCAGGTTGACGAACGTTACTTACAAAGTCACCCCGTCCTGTCCTGACTACCTACTTGCCTTTATGAATTGCTCAGCATAATATTATGTATTGTATATGTGTTGGCATGCCACCAGGGTGTTCCGATTCAGTGACATGATGACAAGCAGGGGAACACAAAAGCAAAATCTTGAGATGAACCAAACAATGTGATATTTGCCAGAGATTATTAAGCCAACAGAACAATGATCGTATTGTCTAATTGTTCCTTAGGTAATCTGTATTACTGGACGGGTTATATGTTGTCTGTTCACATCATTTAAAGCACATTCACGCAGGCATAATATTTTTTACTACTGATATTCTTGTATCCGAAACAATAATGGGAAACGTGAGATTTTGATGCTTAAAAGCTAACAAATTCAAAAGAACTACATTTTATGTTATAGTTTACAAGAGGTCTTAAATACAAAATGATGGGAAAATTTTTGATAATTTGATATGACCATCGGAATCAAGAAGATTTCGACATTTTAATGGCTTTGTGATTTTGTAGTTTGTTGATCGATTAGTCAATTATGACACTGATGCTACAAATGATATGCACTTTTCAGGATCATGCATGAACTGGCCCTGGCGTTAGAACTAAAATGTCTTGTTGCATCTCAATTCGCTATTGGATTGGAAGTTTAAATTGATGAATGATGAATTGGAAAGTATCAGCAGTAGTAATTTTCGAAAGGGAAATCACTGCAGCAGCACGGACTTAGGACGCGCACACCCTATTCGAATCTGATCTTAATCGAATATGTGACATACATCATACAACTGCCATAAATATGACTTATGTGCAGTACAATTTACATTTAGGGCGCACATTCACTCACTTTTCTTAAGCATTATATTGACTTCTAATTGATGGCGATCGATGCATACGTGCAGTATATTAAAGGACAGGACAGGAGGCTAGGGAAACAGTTCATCGAAAGGTGATAGTAATTTATCTGTTTATGAAAAATGAATGATGCGAACTACACGTCTCAAACGTCTCTACCCTAAATTGCACCGCTTTTGTAGTTTTTGAAAGTGAAATTTTCATGCCCATTTAGGTAAGCTTTGTATTAAAATAAAACTCACCTCATGACATAAAAGAGTATAACAGTACTTAAGTTAGCTTCATAATCATGTATACCTAGATTACTTAAGTGACGAGAGTTGTAAAATGTCACGTACAAAAAATTTAAGAATTTTAAACGATAAAAAAATCATCCAGACAGAGGAATATATGTATTATTAATTGGATTAGATTAGATGATAAAAACAGGAATTTGACGAGCTTTGATTTTTTCACTAAAGACGAAAATCAAATGTTCTCATTGTTGTTACCATGTTGTTCAAGAAATGACATTGTAATTCTGTGTTAATGAAACAAGTCACTTGTCTGATTTTTTAAAAAAAATCAGCAAATAGATTTGCGTAATGATGTCGGAAACGTATCATAAATTCATTAAAATATAAAATCGCAACTCATAAGAACAAAGTCATTAGCATGATCCAGCCTGCTTGCAAAGCTTGTAACTATAAATGCTTTAAAGAAACAATCGTCCCCTACGGCGATTCAATTAGGAGAATTATTGTTGACGCATGCATTACTCATCATTATAATTAGGGAACTCGGCAACACACTTAAAAATGATTTCAGTCAAGCTGCATTTTTTTTCTCCTAGAAACTGGATTTAGTAATCTAAGAATCTAATGAGGTGGAGAATATGATGTAATTGTACATTTTTGATTTTCGAAACAAGGCAAGGTCTCATCGCGAGCGTCTTACTGACTCTTACTCAATCCAACTCAGATTTTTTATCATAAAAATGACGTCATCCACGTCTTTTCTATTTTACCATTAGTTTCGCTTTTTAGGTCGATTCCCTGGAAGCGTTTAATTGAAGAGGACAAAGTACTTGAGTTCAGTAGCAGTGAAATGCAAACTTGAAAATAAAATAGAAGACACATATGTACCCTGAAGAAGAGTTCAAACAGATTCAAAGAAAGAAAAGGAATAACGATATAATAATAATGTACTATAAATGGCAAAGAAGAAGACACGTTTCATCTTCACGTCCCTTGGGCAATTTTTGTGAGCGAGTTCGTTTGTACAAGCAAGCAGGTTCAGTTTCAAAAAAAGGTTTTTTCAGTTTGCTTAATAACAAGTACTAACACCATGATTTTAGAAGAAGGATTTCGACTGTTTTTTGTGTGCAATAAAAAATACCGATGATGCATATAGGTACATAATATCTTATGTAATCTGAGAAGACGACAGAAAAACAATGAAATGAATTTGGCCATTGTTGCATTTTGTCCATTTCAGGCAGTGTAGTCATAACATTGCAAATGCAACAAGCAAAAACTAAGGAAAGGTAGAAAATGATGAAGGAGATATGATAATTATGGAAAACAAAAACGTACGCGCATTATTCTCCTCTGTCTATCTCACCAACGGCCCACGACGACGACTGCCTCGGCTTTCTCGTTGACAATAAGTTACCTATTTGAGGAGTAAGGTTAAAACGCAAAGTCGCCCAAAAAGTACATTATGTTATGCATGCATTGCATATCCCTTTCAAATGCCTCAGCATCGGAATACATAAAATGATTGATCCCTGAGGAGGAATAAGTAAGTCAAGGTTGTTTTGGATCCGAGTAATTAGAATGATGCTAATAATAACATGTTCATTGCTCTTGACCACAATGCAAATGCAGATTAGTTAACGTATCAGAATGGTAAATATCGGAGCAAATTATATTACCTGTGTGTCATATTGCCCCACGGTCACCTTTTAATTATTACACTTTTTAATTCCCTTTGAGACGGGGTCAAATGAAACTAGGTGTACTAATCACAAAGGAATTTTTTAAAAAATGATCACAAATCACATCAATTATGGGCTGGCTCATGTGCAAAAAGTTTAAACTTTATCGAATAATTTGTTGGAACGAGATTGTCCAGATTCGTACGTTTCAATAATTCCTTATGATTACTCTACACCAAAATTGATTTGCGGGAATCTTTTTGCATGTCCGTATCACTTGCTTGAACAATGGTCCATGCTTGCCCGCATCTCGAATGAAACATGAACACCACAAAACAACTTGCACTTTTTGAAGATGCTCTCTGCCGTGAGTTTAGGTGCACAACCTTTTCAATTTTCTCATGATGCTTCAGCTTCGCAGCGATTTAAAGAGGGTGTCTTTATTGCAGCCCTGCCTCATTTGGAGTGATGGTGAATCTTTAAGGTGAACGATTGTTATATGAAATATGCATATGTATTGCAACCATTGCGTAATTATGGTTTTTTAAGGCTTTGCAATTTTACTCTGCGAACATACGAATATCTTTGTACAATTATTAGCAAGGTGACCTAACCATAATTAAAAGCTCATTTAACTTTGTTTAAATATGTATGCTCCAATAAACCTTTTTCAAAAAGTTAGAGATGATCAAATTTTTACATTTAGTTTCTTTATTAAAAGAAATTGAAACTGTCTTAAGTAGTTGATTTATGACTATGGTTAACAAATACAGTGTAAGCGTTTGTAGAATATACTTATACATATCTGAATCTCTATGTAATATTTTTTTTATATATTTTACTACTTAGAAGTTATTTTAAGAAGATTACACTATTAGGGCACGTATTTTTCTTAGGTCTCAAAGTCTCTGAAAAAACCCTCATCATTTGAGAGTTGCATTATTGGAAAACGAATGCATTCACATTCTCAATAGGTACTTGATTGAAGTAATATAAGCCATTAACTTTTACATCAAATAGGAAGGCAAGATTAAATGGCATACAGTGAGCATTTTCGTACGTAGTTAACAGTATACATTGTTCGACTATTATTATTTACAATTAGATTTAAGTAGAAAAGAAATAAATATATTGTCGAACATAACAGCAGGATAAAAATATGTAAAACATTAGCCCTTCTACAATAATATAGAACATAGGGTAAAGTTTAATTCATTATATATAAACTATGAACTCCAGTAATCTTAACTAATCAAACACACCCTTAAGTAGTTTCCAACTACATAATTTTATCATCCAGACACCAACAACTGTGCCTCTTTTTATGATTATCTCACAGGTTCTCATCATTTGTTTATGAGATATAAAAAGACTTATTTGAATATTCATCTATAAAAAAAGAAAGGTTGAATAGTAGAAGAAAGAACGAGTTACATTTGCAGTTTATAGCATTTTATACTTATTCAAGGCAATTTTAACAAAAATATTAACATAACAAACTTAATGAACTGGTATCAATAACCCATATTTCATTTTCATAGGTGTGACGCAACTAACTTATTTAAAGGATAACGTATTACATATTACTAATTCAAATCATATTGCTTTGGAAAATATCGAAATAAATACGAGTTATGTTAGGAAGACTTTTAGTTGATCATTGTTCATACGAGTTTGTGATACCGTATTTTAAAAATTAAAGAAAACAAAATAGTTAAACCTATAAATAATTTCATATTTCATTGTTTACAATTACAACACTGGTATTAACATGAGCTTTAAAAACTGGAAAAGTATTAAATGGTGTAATAAAATTGATTTTGTACCTTCAAACCAAAGCTCAGATACATAAGAAACCCTGCGACATTACTGACCTTGGCTTTGGTTTTGGCTTAACCACTCGTGAAATTCGTTTGCTGTTGTTGTCGATGCAGAGTGGGCAGCAATCAAACTTGATCCATCAGGATTCGGAAAGTAGATCGTATTTGCTTGTGCCTGCGCGCGTTGGAATTGCTCTTGAGTCATGGTGGCCTGCTGGTTGGTATGCGTATTACCCGCAGGCTGATATTGGTTGGCGTAACTTGTTGACGTATCATTTGGGAAGCCAGTCCCTGTCGAAGTCCATGTTGCGGGTGCCGCTGGACGAGTAGCAGACCGGGCCAAAGTTCGGAATCTTGCGCTCTGGTACGAGACACTGTTTGGATTGGACAATGCGTTGGTATTGTTGCCCTGCATGAAATCATCGATAAATTAATTGTCATGCTAAAACTGTTAAAATTGACTCTATTAGCATATATATATTGGTGATTATAGAACTTAATATAATTTTACCTGATTTTGTCCTGAGACTTGATGATATAGAACTCCATCGTGTGCAACTGCTGCCGAACGCCGTGAATTCGATTGTGCAGCTGGTGCTGCAGTCCTTTTCCTAGGGTAAGTAATAGGTATGGAGCCCCTCGGCTGCATTTGCAAGATATTTGGCAGCTGAGAACGTTGTATGCTTGATCCTGATGGTGCTTGTGCATTTGACATTCTTTGCATAATTTGTTGTGAAGTTTCAGGCGGAGCCATTCCATTATTATACGCAGCACTTCCGTGCATGTTATGTGTCTGGGTAGTTTGCTTTTTGTTTCGTCTGAAAACGCCTGATGACACTGATGGTTGTGGAACGCGAGCAATAGTTAAATGACTTTGAGTATTTTGTGTGTTGTGAGTAGAGGCACTATTGTTGCTCGCTTGTGAGCTGGCATTGTAGTTCCCAGTAGGTGCCTGAGCTAGAAGAGTCTGAAGGGTAATATCCGTCGAATGGTTCGTTGAAGTAGCGCTCGCATGCAATCCATTCGCACCGCTTGTTGTAATAGCGCCACCACCAGTTGAATTAGCAATGTTTGTATTTCCATAGTACTGTGTTTGCCCTAGCTGCACACCTCCATAGCTGTAACTTATCATTGGGGTTTCCACGTTACTTTGACCAAGTTGCTGTTGTTGCTGATGGTGGTTTAAGTGCGGCTGATGTAATAGATGCTGTTGCAGACGTTGTATTTGGACCTGCTGAGGACGCTGTATGGGTTGTTGTTGTTGTTGGCGTTGTAGCTGCCTAGATGCAGACGGTCGCTCGTCCAACAATACAACATCGTCATCCGTAGTTGCAGTCTGCGAAGTTGCTTCTGGACGAAGAAGGGAATAGAGCTGTTGTGACTGGCTTTGGTCAGAACTTATGTTGCTGACATTTGTAAATCTTGTGTTTGTTTGAGCTAATGCTCTACTCCTCTGTCTCTGGGCAGCTAGAACATCAAAATTTCTTACTTGCTCTTGTATAAAGTTCACATGAGGAGGAGCCTGATTTAGATTGTGTCGGTGGCTTGCACCGGAAACAGTTTGTCGTGGCTGATATAAGGGAGGTTGTTGTACAAATGGCTGATTTAATTGATTTTGCAAAGATTGTGCTTGTGAAACGCCATTTGCATGAAGGCTACTTGTGTTTTGAGCAACCTGATTCGGCATGCTAGTAACACTTTCCACGTTACCGGTGTACTGAGGGGGTGGAGGAGGTACTGACGGAGCGACATCATTTGTTTGCGACGCTGCAGCGGCAATCCTTTCTTGCTCTTGCTGTCTGTCAACTGATTGTTTTAGTCTTGAAATTCGCTCCTGAAAGCGGGCCGAACCAATCTGATTATGATCTAAAATCGCACCGTCTCTATGTGCATTAGGATTCATGCCATAACTCCTTATCGCTTCCCATAACTGTACCATTACTCGCGTGGCTTGGAGAGGAGTTACATCATTAAATACGGGATTGTTAACAATCATCGAACACACATTTTGAAACTTTCTCTCGCTCATGGCTGGGTTTGAACTAACCATGAAGTAATTTAAAAGTTTCAAGAGTCTTAATATAATCATCATAAGAACGGAACGGATCCTGGGATTGATATTATTACGTTGATTTAATAAAACTCCGTCAGCCAAAACGGCACAATAATTCGTCATCTCCTCCACAGTCAGTTGAATATCTTGTAAACGGGTTTGTTCCTCATTCGAAAAGGGCCCGCCGTTTCTTGCCCTCAAGGCGTTGACTCCGCAGTCCAGAAGCTCATATAATTTATAGGAAGCAGATTTTAGTGTGTTCATGACTGACGCTGCTTCAGATAAGTCCCAATTGGTTCCCGGAGTAACTTCAAAAATATTTTCTAATCTAGCAAACTCAGAATCCATGGACTGATAATTTTTTCTCATTACTCTGACAACTTCACGAAGGGCATCCTCCTGTCTGGCCGCTGAGTTATTTGGCTCAGAGGAGGGATTCGCTACATCACTTCCTTTTGCCGCGTCTGGTATTGGCGTAACCGGTGTGGTTATGGGCTCATAACGACCGTTTTGATTAGGTGCTAAACTCAAAGCGACTCCAGAGACCGTAGAGGAACTTTCACTTTGTGTTGTAATCATACTACGTAAGAGTGGAGACTGTCCTATTTCGGCGACATTTACTTGTGACGCTGATGTCACTGGCGGTAGCTCAGGAACATTCCTAACAAAATTGGTAATTGCAGTTTCTACAATTTGGTTAAACGAAACTTGCGAGTTACTACTTGCTGTCATGTCACTTGTGGTCGTTTGAGATGCAAGCTGCGTTGTTCCAGATGATGACTGATTTGCGTCAGTGTCACTTTGGTTGGTTTCCTGGTCCGAGTCTTCCTCAAATATATCTTTTCGAATTGTAACCACAGGTAGATTCGAATCATCCTCATCATCCACACTGTTGGTTTCGGATCTTTGACCATTACCCTCAGCTGGTGCATGACTGGTTTGACTGCTTGAGGATAGCGCCTGCTGATCTTCATTTGTACTACCCGTTTCTTCCGTTCCCACAACGCTTTGTGAACCTTCATGCGAAACATTGTCAGGCACAGCAAGAGTTTGATTATTTGAGGCAGCAGTTGACGTACTCGCGCACTCGTTGTGTGATTTGCTGCTTGACCCAGTGACCGCGGGGTTAATCACAGAGTCAATTAAGACTGATGAAAGTCCATCCCCGGATTCAGGAATGCTCAAAACGGGATAATTATTTTCACTCACATTTAATTCGACATTTGACTCGACATTTGGAATGGGGATTTCATCCAGATTATCGCGAATTACCCCATCTATTCCAATGTTCCCCGAGAGAAAATCATCAGGTGGATCAACTGCTTGCATGCTTTTCAGGAATAAATTATAAAGAGTTTCATTTTCTTCTTTCAATACTTCGAGTTTGGTAAGGCGGGGCCGCATCGGATGTTCAACGGCCAATTCAAACTCAATATCCGATGATGCCCCATCATCGTCATTCCTCGAAATATTTTGCTGACATTGGTCGGTCTCAGTTACAATATTTGAAACATGTTCACTGGTACCCTTGTCATTTTGTCGGGCTGAATTGGAACTGGGCAATGGCTCAGACTCCTTCACTTCATTTGAACTACGACTTGTACAGGAAGTTGAACACTCGGGATTACGCGATAGACTGTTACGTGCGGATTGACATTTGTTTTCCTTCGACAATTCAGCATCCATTTCCTTGTTGGATAATCCATCTTTGGCAGCTTCAGGTGTTGACTGCAGTTGTATATCCATTGGGGCTGAAGCACCCATGCCTGAATCTGAACTATCTGCAATGAGTGGCATAGGTGCCTCGTCAACAGAACGCTTATTCTCATCTCGAGGGTCAGAGACATGAGCATTACTCTCCAGATTTGGTGGATTAGATGTTAAGGGCAGTATTGGTAGTTCCTTATCCAAATTTTCGCTTTGGGAATGATTTTCCTTGTTATCACAAATATTAGAGTCCTTCCGCTGGCCCCGTGGTTTTTTCTTCGGTTCAGAGGCCTCTAATGTTTCGCTCGCCCCCCGTTTGCGAGAGTCTGAGCTATTAACTCGTTCAGCATCTTCAGTTGCAGTTATATTTTCCCCAGAAGAGCCTGTGTCAGTCACTGGCACATTTGTACCATTATCTACAAATAGAACCATTTAGAAAATAGAATATTACTTCCTGGTTGAAATAAAATTGATTTCCCGTGCAGACTACAAAAACCTACGCTATGTTTGAGTCGTAATATAAAACTTCAAATTAATTCAATAAGCAAATATTGTAAAGACTCGTTGTCGCTAACTGAGTGAATGAAAAATAAAGTCCAAAATCCAAAGCACACGTGTCATAATTACTAATGGTCTGACAATTAATCTAGAGGTGAAACCACGCCACTTTTAAAATGCTTAGCCGAACATAACATGCCTCATATATCCGAATAAAATTCAAATTCATTTAGCACTTCACATCTAACTTTGCTCCTCACCTTAATGCTACGATATTTCACATTATATTATTGCCATTGCAAATGGGTTTCTACATGCATCATCTTGTAGAAATGAACATATCAAAAATTAACTTGAAACATCATTCGTTCACATTCCGGCCGTTCAAACTAGACATGCACCTGACAAACAGTACACTCGATTGCAAAATGTAACCAAGGGAACACTCGTTTATTGCTGCCGTTAATGCAAACACAGCTACAGCCACATCACTACAGTTTAGTTGGCGATTGCGATAATTGCTAAAAGTTAATATGGATTTTGGATGCAGCTCTACCTATTTATTGTTTTGCATGTTGATTAATATCATATTCTCACCAATAGGCGGCATGCTTGACGCTTGTATTTGAGCTTAACTGGATTAAATGAATACCTACTCAATTCTCTCCTAACAATTCCGACGAATTCGTGCAATTCTGTTGAAAAACTAGTTTAACACCCCAGCAGTAAACAGATCGTTTCAATATATGTATAACTGACCTGTCATCACGGCGCATGCAGCTACCGAAGCCATGTTTTCATTGATTAAATTCCCTTCCTGTGACTCTTCATCAGACGAGGAGTCTTGGTCCACGACTTCGAATTCTGGGCTTAAAAGCATTGATAACACGTACTCAGCATCTGCGGGTATTTCATCATCCTCAGCACCCTGATTAGAGACTTCATCTTCGCCCAATTCAAAGTCAGGCATATCAGCTTTTAAATCTGCTAAATGTCGTTGCATTTGGACAATTTCATCCTCCTCTTCATCAACGCAAACATTTTCATCCTCATCATCAGAAATAAGGTCGATAATCTCCACATGGTTCGTCGACGAAGCATTTTTTCCAATAGTGGATGATTTTGACTTATTTTTGGTCACCCTCGATGGAGTGTTTTCATCATCAAGTTGAATGACATGGGCTTTCTCTCCATGCGATGACACTGCTCCACCTGACTTTCTTGTGTAGTTTAAACCTTGTGCACCCAGATCGGTTGGGGGGGTCATTGTGTCCGACCGAAGTGGAAAATCATCTTGCCTATTTGATAATTCATTGGTATCGTTGTTATTACTTTTGGCTGCAGGATCGTCATTTTCATCTGCATCTGCTTGAATTTCTCCATTCTTAGGTGAGTTCCCCCGGCTGTCCGGAGGGGTAATTATGTTCGTAAGACTTTGCATACGACGAGATCTTTTGACTGGTGCCACTGGTGGATCTTTCATTTTACTTTTTTTATAATTCGCCCACGCAAGTCTCAGGCATTTCGCAACATGTTCTACAACATTCGAAAATGACATTATATTACTAAATCAATTAAATGTATATATTTAGGCAAAGTAAGCGTATGTACTTTAAAGTTTAATTTTACGTACCACTTGAGACTGGCCTGTTACCTAATAGTATCACAGACGAGTCGGAGGTTCCATCTGAGTCCTGGCCGTTCCCTCTTACAGATTTCACGCCTCTAGATCTGAGTAACTTAACAATTCGCTCTTTTATAACGTCCGTATGTGATTTCTTAGTTTGGTTTTCAGAATTGGCATGATTGTCTGCCATTTCTAAGAATTAGTCTAGGAATGAAAAAAAATAATCATAATTCTTCGCAACCTGAAGCTAAACAATTTCGTAACCTTGTTATGCACTATACACATAGGTACTAATGTCATTACTTTAGGTACCTCAATTCCAGAAGTCATTGAATACAGAACGTAAGTTCCGAGTCAAAAACGAAATCACTTATTATTACAAACAATAATAGTAAAATATTTCGAACGAAGGGTTGGGTTGTCATAAACTCAAGAGTAATGATGTGTAAAAGAACAAATAAATTAAGTCAAAGTTACCAAACACTCAAACATTCACCGGAAATCGGTTACTAGCAATTGCATTGCGATTGTTCAAATATTCACAGTTCCATGCATTAAATCTTTACTAAACTAAACTAAAGTATCAATCGTTCATTTCACACAAAAACCAAAAACATTTTGAGCTCGAACACTGCACTGAACTCGAGTCAGCCGATTTCATTTTAATTCGTGCGTATGCAGTAGTAGTATGTGCAATGCTAGCCAGATAGACAGAAGGATCGAATAATAATGGCATGCAAGGACTTTTCTTTCTTTAGATCATATATCCATCCATCGTACCCGTACCCTTTTGCCTTCTTGTCCTCTCTGGTCTAGCTAATGCTGTAGGGTGCTGGCCATGTGCCTTTCCATAACAACGCAACGTGCGCGATATAAAACAAATGTGAGTCAGGTAATTACTTCACACTAACAAATACATGTATCCTTTATTGCTAATTTATAATTATATTTGTATGGTTCATTGGAATTGTGTGGAATGGAATGGTGGAAGGAAAATCAAAAGAAAGTACATGGATGGATGCCACTGCACTGTTCCTTCCTTTTCCTATTGCTAGGCCTTCGTGTAGTCATTGTTCATATATGTACACATATACCTAACCTAGTTAGTGTAACTTGCACGCTACTGCCACTGCTGGCCCAGCAGTGCTGGCTATTCTACCAGCTCGATCAGATCATAATAATCCTTCCTTCCATCCAATAATCCATTAAAGTATGTACGCTCGTTCACATTACAACTTTACAACTCACAACAGATCTGCAGATCACACCGCCTGCCTTCTTCATGTACATGTACACGAACGAATGCGAGCGAATAGTGAATTATGTATCTATGTAAGGAGTAGACAGAAAAGGAACGGGTAAAGTTGCATGCAATTTGCCATCACATCTCACATCACCTTTCTCTTTTAAAAGCCCTTATCTCTCTTCTCTTATCCTTATTTAGGAGATCAAATGAGATGCCAGCCAGTAGACGCAGATGATGATCAGGGCGACCACATTTATGCTTTTCTCGAGACCTAATTATGCTGCTCAAGAACACGAATTATGCTCTTAATGCTTTCTGCTACTTTTCAACGAAATTTTAAAAATATCCATGGAATTTTAAATTTTTTCTCAAAATTTGATCATTTTGTCTTGTTTTTCCTTGATTTTTGCTAGTTTTCTAGCCAGTTTTATCATCTTCTATCTCACTTTTTTGACTGAT
>JAHZMX010005267.1:0-11696 GCA_027743895.1 Seira musarum
AATTTTGATATTATGATTCTATTATGTCATAATTTGACCTTTTATATTCAAATCGAAGCGGTTTATCCTTGCAAACTCTTATCTTAGTTTTTATGTATGTAGTTGCAACGATGCCACTGCTAACGTAAGTATAAGTTTATACTCTATTCTATTTAAGTCCATTAAGATATGAATGGCACATGTAATGGATTATGTATATTTTATGATATTTTATTTCGATTTGGTAAATTACGATATTACTTAAGTAGGTGGACATGGACATCGTCGCGAACAAAAAACGTTTGCAATAATTAATTATATTTCTATCAGGAGAATTCAGAGTACTTATGTAGTGATGGATGCTGCAGGTTTTTTTCTTCACTGATTTTCAGGCAGGTAGAGCATATAGATCACAAGAAAAAAAGGTCTCGTGTCGCGTTTGGGATGAATGCTTTATTAGCTCTCGTGTGGCCAAACAATCTCTTCGATCCAATCTTGGAATGAAGCGACGTTGGTGTACACCGCGGGGCTGCCAAGACCGCATACCTTGGAACCTTCAGAATAAAAGTATTATTTGTGTCTTAAATTATTTTTGTAATCACAATTGTGGCAAGGCATGAGCCCTGAAATAAAATAGATAAAAAAAAATAGGGATCGATGTCAGTACCGATACTGGTGACACCAACGACATGGAACAAGCACTGATTTTCCCTCAAATAAATTCCACCTCCACTATCTCCCTGTTGTTATAGTTGCCAAAATTAAAATTATGTTTTAATGAGAGAGTCATTCATTTAATTACCTAATTAGGTAAATGGAGACTTGAAAGCGACTTACTCGACACGTGTCTTTCTCATCTCCTATGGCGCAAATCTGAGACTTAATGATCCCATTTGGGTATCTGTAAGGTTTTTCTGGCTCTAAGCCATAAATCTCATTGCACGTGCCTGTGTCAATGACTGAAATGTTGACGGATCGCAGTTCATTCGAGGTGCGGGGTGCCGTTGGATCCACAATACCTAAATTTTCAAATGCGATTATTTTATAACCCAGTTAATATCTTTTTTAAAGTTCTAATTTCAATAAACTCACCCCAACCACTTGCTTCCACTTGTTTATTCTTCTTCACAGCAGTGAATGGATTACCAAGACATGCGGGGAGCACAAAGCGGTCCAGATCAAGCGGCTCAGATAATCGCAGAAGCTAAAAACATTTTTGCAATTTGTCATGGTTTGGTTTTTATGGTAAACCACCAACAATTTAAATAAAATTCATCCTTGTCCTTACCGCAATGTCATTGTAAATCGATGGAGATTTGTAGTTTGGATGAATGACGTGTTCTGCAATGGGTACGAGCTTTCTATACGGTGACCCCTTTGCTCCATTCGGAACCAGTATAACGTCCCCAATCATGGCATACGTTGGTTTACCTCTATAACCAAAAAACCTTAAATCTTTATTTGCACAGCAAATATATATTTGAAAAAAAAAACAAGAACCTTACGTTCGAGAGTTAGAAAGACAATGCGCTGCTGTGAGGAGCCATTGGTCACTGATAAGGGTGGCCCCACAGAGGAATTTTAATTTATCTTTATTATTTCCAAACCCCAATGCCACGGCATGCGGATACTCAAATTCATATGCTAATCTTCCACCAACAATGAAACCAGTGTGCAAATCAAGAGCACATTTAGGCTCTTCCAACCTATCCAAGCCAAATGATATTGGTGCGTGGAGCATTTCCACCCATTTTCTGCAATCTACAACGTAAAATTGACAACCCAATGACATTTCATATTTCCTGCGTTCGGAAGTTCGAATAAAAAAAATGTCTTGAAAACCATTTACCCACATTTTTCTGAAATACTCTCCCTCGTTGGACAGCACACCATGGCTTTAGAGCCTGGGCATGAGGTAACATCCGCCCCCACGCGGAACCTCCCTTTTTGGTAGTCACATTGTCTAAAGTGTTTGCACTCTCCTGGTGTTCTCAACCGATTATTCAGGTAACACTGCTGTGCCAAAATAGTTTCAGGTATTCCATAAAAAAGGCACAATAGTAAAGATATGACCCCAAATTTTAACGGTTTCTTCAATCGCGACATTATTTATATAAAATTTACTAGTCTATTTTTCCTCTTAAATTCTTCCCACAAGAATAAAAACACACCTGGGCTGATTCATCATTCTGAATTGAGAAGGAAAAAAAACCTCATTGCATCTGTATGATATCATCTTCATAATCACATTATATGTTTGACCACTATTCATTCAACCATGTCTTCTTCTCGGGGAGCATCTTCATCTTCAAGATCATTTTTAGGAAGACAAACAAAAAAAAATGATGAGCAACAAAAAAAAACCTGCTTCACGATGACAAACCAATCACTATATCTCTTGGAGAATATAGGTTTTCTCTCTTTTTATAACTCCTCAAACCAGCCAGAATTTTCGCAGAATGTGTAGAGATTGACTCCTTACAGAGTAGAGGCATCTCGCTTCATTAAAGTTTAGTCACGACGAAAAGCAACGGATTTGTACGTCATTGAATCAAGACAAGATTAGAATCATCATCATCGTCACAAATAATGCAGTGGCAGTAGCAGTGCATTCTTAATTTTGGATAAAACTATAACTAAAAAGGATTTTTTTGGATGATTTGGGATTTTGCAGGCAAACGTTATGTATGTATATGAATGCAACAATGCATCAAATTCCAGATCCAGATTACGAAATTAAATATGTATGCATAACTAACGGTCACACAGAGTCGTAATCGATTAAGTAAATCGTAATTGAGTCCAGACCAGAAGCCATTTATCCAGTGAGCCGGAAATGGAAATGAATATGATTATTATGAATTATGTGCAAGTAGACCAATTTCTTTCGCTTTCTAAAACCGAGGCAATAAATATAATTGTGAGTTTATTGCGGCGAAATGAAAGTGATGAAAATGTAACAAGGAAGCAAACATGGAAACAGGGCAGCTCAAGATAGTGATTGTGATATTTTTCTGTGCGGCTGGGGTCACTGCCACTCAGCTCGCAGAGCAGGTAATAACACCTAAACATTTATTTTGTGTTTAATTCTGGAGATGTTTGATGATTGATCAAAAAAATAATTTTTGAAGGTGGATACTCCTCCAAGTACAAATGTAAGCTGCAAAAACTCAACTCTTCAAGGTGTGAGGTCAGAGGAGGACTTGTTGGGAGAATTACTTCCCCGTGTGATCAGTCCTGACGATGATGGCCCCAGAATTAGGATCAAAAAGATATTCATGCAAGTAAGTAAAAAAAATAAATTAAGAAAGAACAAGATGAATGTAGATCTCACGTTGCCCCGTTTTTGTAGTATCTCGTCCAATCCAGGACATTCCTTGATATGATTCGTTGTACGAATCCAAATGCCCGTCAGGCTCGCCAAGACGATGAGGATGGTGATGATGGCGATGACGGTGGTGGTGGCGGCGGAGGTGGGGCAGGTGGAGCCGCTGGAGGAGCTGCAGGTGCCGCCGGTGGTGTTCTTGACAACACAAATGTTCTAAATGGAGTGCGCCGAATTCTTGCCAATGTTTTCACTGGGAATTTAATTGGAGTGATACAAGAAGGTGTCGCACTTCGAGGACCTGAGCCAGTAACAAACGTGTTCACAGACGTTCTCAGTACTCTTTTTGGTTCAACTGCGACAGCAGGGATAACTGGTATCCTTGGGAACATAACTACGACAGGTGCACCTCAAACGGAAAATGCAACTTTGAGTTACGAAGAGCAGCAATACTTGCTCCAGCTCCAACAACAGCAACTGCTTCTAGCCCAGCAGCAAGGAGGAGTCCCTGGTCAATTAGGAGGAGTCCCTGGTCAGTTAGGTGGAGTACCTGGACAATTAGGTGGAGTACCTGGTCAATTAGGTGGAGCTCCTGGTCAATTTGGTGGAGTACCTGGTCAATTAGGTGGAGTTCCTGGTCAACTTGGTGGTGGTCTGCCAGGAAATCAACTCGGAAGTGCACAGAGATTCCCTGCTCAAGGTGGTTCAAATCAGCATTATCCCCAATTCCAGCAACAGCAACAGAGCTATCCCCAAGTCGTACAGCAGCAGCAGCTTGCAGGAGCCCAACCTCAACAAGGTATTAGGAGGAGACCAGGTCAACAGCAGCAAGTTCAACCACAACTTTTCCAGCAGCAACAACAGCAACTTCCTGTTCAGCCTCAAGCTCAAATCCCTCAACAGCCACAGCAACGTCTTCCTCAACAAAACCAACAAATTGCTGGGGGTCTTCAAAGACAACATCAACAACAACAGCCACTTCAAGGAGGCCAGCAATTTGGTCAAGGTTCAAACAAACTTCCCGCAGCAGCTTTCCCAAGTCAGCAACTAGCAGGTGGTCTTAACCGTCAACAAGGTGCTGCAGGTCTTCAAGGTCAAGGTTTAGGTAATCGGAGAAGAAGACCCACGACTACTCCAATTCAGGAGGCCGATGAGGACTACGAAGATAACGATGAGGAAGACGAGGAGTGAAAAATGATATCATCATCATTTAAATAAAATACTTATCAAGACTGTCATTTTATTAATTACATTATAAATATTTTTTATGACATGACCATGACCTATGACTCATTAACCTTAAATGGAAAGCTGATAAACCACAGAACATTTAATTTCCAGTCGCATGTAATGTAATATGACACGTACCGACGCAAATGGTGTTGTCGGCTTAGAACAAAGCACAAACACGGACCCGAGCATTGTAAATTATGTTTTTTTACTGCTTACGACGCAATAAAAAAAGCTGATATCGCTATTGCCATTCCCATCATATCATTCTCCTTTGTTTGAGGAACAAAGCATTTTGCGAGATTATTATTTTCTTGGGAATCCCACTATATTCTCGACTCTCCCCAAACTCGACCGGCAATCATCGAAAGCCTTTTTTATAGCAAACAAATATCATCAGCGAAATAAAGGAAATCCCATAATAATTTCAATTACAATCTTAAATAGTACTAGTTTCGCAGCTAAAGACTAAGTTTACTAACTTTCTAATTTTTAAACTTTAAGTAATTTGACTTGGGCTCTAGTTGCTCATCATCTCATCTCATGCCCGTCCCTCGTTTCAACGATCGACAAAGATGTAGCAAAACGCACACTTACTTATATTTTAGCTAATAAAAATATATATCAAATAAAATATTCAAAAAATCAGCTATGGAAACGTCAATAGATACGCACAGTAAAAGTGACCCTCCGAGTTCGAGTCCGACCTCGATATCAAATTCAGATCCTCCTCAGGAGCAATCCCACTCTAGTCATACGATCACAACTGTGATGATAACGCACCATAATAATGATGATCCTGTAGCAGTAGAAAATGCAAAATATGGAGCAGTTATATTAGGAAATGATGTAGTCATGCCAGGTCAGCAGAGCCCTACCTCAGGTGCTAATAGGGATACGATCTATCTACAAGTTCAAGCACTTTCGGACGTTTGTCGGTGAGCAAAAATTGAAGCTATTTAAAATTATTCCAGATTTTTAAATAAATGAATTCATCTTCCCCCATAGAATATGTCATTGTGGTCCAAATACACTCGCAACCCCCACGCCTACAGCCCAAACCCCGGTTACGACGCCAAAGAAGTTTGGGGATCACCCCCTGAAGCAGCGTACCCCATCTCCACACACATTCGCAGCAAAAAAGAAACAAGAACCTCAGGACTACAATCTGATATCGCCGTGTTTATGCTCCGGCTCGTTGAAATACGTACACCAATGTTGTCTCCAGCATTGGATTCGAATGTCGAACAATACACATTGCGAAGTGTGCAAACATCCATACGAGCTGAGACGTACTTGGAAACCGTTGTGGAAATGGGAAAGTTGTCCAATGTCACCAGGCGAGAAAAAGAGGAAGATTTGTAGTGCACTCTTTCACACTGTCGCTTTGGCTTGTGTTGTGTGGAGTTTATACGTTTTAATTGGTGAGTGGAGGAAGAAGAAAAAGTGAAGTGATCTCTGTAATGAAAATGGAAAAGTGAAATTATCCATATCCTTTTATTTCTCATGTAGATCGGACAGTCGAAGAGCTAAACCAGAAGGACATGGAATGGCAATTCTGGACAAAAATTATTGTGGAGGCGATTGGATGTTTGGGAGCAGGGATCCTTACTTACGTGTGGGGAAAGGAATACGTTGCACTGCTAGTAAAATGGATCACTTTTAATAGGAGCTTTGTGATAATTGGAAAGGAGAAAGAAGATGGGATAGATCAGAACGAGCAAGAGCTTATTCAGTTGATACAAAGTCGTTGATGATGAAAAATGAAATATACCAGTATTTTTTAAGTATTTTTCCGTGATTCAAATCAATAAAAAAACATCTCGCTATTTTTTATGTAACAAACAGAAAACAACAAAAAAATCGCATTTTATTATTACTCTTCCTTTTGCGTATAAAAAAGTGAATAAAACCTTAATTAAAAATTGATTGAGATTTTTAAGATAATGTTTGAGCATTATACGACGGGGTATGAAGCTTGTGATGCGATTCCACAGTGGTTGCGGCGGTTCCGGGCCATTTTGATGTATCCTGTTTTATCAATAATATTATTAATAATTTATTTTTATCTTTATCTTGTAATTGTTACTTTTGTTATATGAAAAAGTCTTACCTCCATCGCCCCAGCCATCTCCCCAACTGGAAAAAACAACAACAATTTGATTTAAAAAATTCGTTTTGTTTAATTTCAATTAAATTGTTTCTCAAATGACCCCATTACCTGTTCTTGACAAGCCAGTAATCCTTTCCATTCTCGGTTCCGTAGCCAACGACCAAGACACCATGGTCCAACTCGGTGGATGAGCAATTTCTTCTCAAAGTAGACTCCTGACTCGTAGAATTGGAAAGTTTCGTGGGAAGCATCAATGGCAACGGAGATCTAAATATTATTTTAATGACACCAAATTAATATTGATATATGTAGGTGAAATACAATCAAATGAAATGGAAAATGACATGAGTGACTGACCTGTGATAGAAAAAGTAACATGAACAACCTAACTGACCAGCCTTTACAAAATTTCAGATAAGACATTGATAAGTCTAGTACATACAGTTGAAAACGCCCAACAACTTCCACATTGACCCTGGTCTTTGACAGGAGTGACGTATCCCTTCTCTCTCCAGTCAACGCTCTTTGGAGCCTCAAAGTTTTCAGGGGACAAGAAAACCATTCTCTCCTCAGTCTTGTTGCTCTTCAAATCCATCCTGAATCCATTGTACAAGGATTTGAATTCATGAGGCAAGAGATCTCCGTATTTGTTCATTTTCAATTTGAACTCGTGCTCATCATTTTTGTTGTGCTTTGCAATGCGTTGGCGGTTTTCCAGGTAAATCTTCATTCGAAACCTCTCCTCAATCTCATTCAAGTAGGATTTCCCATGATGAGACTATTCAAACAAACACATTTTTTCATATCAATCAAGTTCAAGTAAATATTTGTAAATAAAAATCAAGTCAATTGCCTACATTCGAAACCTCTCCTCAATCTCATTCAAGTAGGATTTCCCATGATGAGACTATTCAAACAAACACATTTTTTCATATCAATCAAGTTCAAGTAAATATTTGTAAATAAAAATCAATTCAATCAAGTAAATAGCCTCTTACCTTGAAAGCTTCCCACTCATCCTTGATCAATTCGCTAATACTGAGGGTCTTCACGGAGGAGACGAGAACCGCTCCAAAGAGCAGTAGACATAACGCGCTTGTTCTCATTATGAATTACAATGATGACTATATGGCTATGACTAATTAAAAAAATTAAATTAAGTAGAGCTTATTAAAATCCAACCCAGTGGTTCACGTTGTCGTGTAGCTTCCTCGACTACTGCTGTCGTCGATCTGATTGCGATTCCAGTGGCTCTCGCTTTTTATAATGGCTTAATCTGCCCATCCACTAGAGAAATGAAATGAATTTGTTATTACATTTTTACTTTACTCAAAATCAAACTCTGTCAAATCAATATCAATATTATGAATGGAATGGGCTCACTCATAATCACAGTATTTGTATATTTATTTGTTTATTGCACTTACGTATTTAGATTCTATTTACGCTGGAAAATATTTTATCGTCTTTTTTCTCCTTGGCTTTGCCCAGTACAATTTACTTTGGAAAAATTTTTAGACGCTTTTTATCTAATTCTAAATACCTTATAAGTACCTTTGGGGAAAATTTTTTGGTTGTCCCAAAAAGAATTATTTGCTTAATTTCAAGAGAAGTATGTACTCACAAAGAAATGCAAATATCAAATGTGGACCTTACCATTAGTTTAGGATGGGGGTGAAAATGTGTGTGATCATGATCATGACGATGATCGCGTTTTTCAGCTGCCCCTTTTTTTTCTGCTGATCTGATATCAGATTATGTCGAGTCAGAGTCAAGTCATGTGGTGCGTTTCTGCGTTCTTTCTTTCTTTCTTTGTTGCCAACTCAAACTCTCTCGTAAAAACGTAAATGTAAAAATATATAGGACTTTGTGAGTCTGTCTGTTTGAGTTCATTTCATTGTGAATACCATGCAGGTTTTTGTCTTTCCTCTCTAGAGCAAATGGTAAATGGTTTGGTCTTGCTCTTATTTTTTTCCAGAGACGAGATGTAAGTAGTAAGTAGGAATAGAAATAGTAATCTCCATAAAAGATTAGGTATGCATGCAAGAAATAAATTGGCATTGGGAATTGGGACTAGAGGTGTATGGATTTAGATGGATGCTTTATTCCTGATCCTGATGCTGTCTGCATTTTACAAGATTAAAAAACTAACTTTTTTGGCATGATGGCATGTTTTCTAGTATTGTAGGCATGTATCTTTGTATCCACCTGGACTCGACTGGAATTTAGGCTTCTGGGGTTGGGAAGGGCATTTTTTAAAGAAAAAATGCTAAACAAGTTTAGGTAGTTTTAGGAGAAAATTCACGTGGATACAGGAGTGAGTCCAGGACAAGACAGGATTTTGATGTTTTGACCTTTTCAAGAAGATCAAAAAGGCAATATGGTGCCCGCACCCATGTAATGTACAATATTAAACAAAAGTTCCCATTTTATTCCACCGAGAGATTCCCTAATTCTACCAAACAAGCAAAAGACAAGAGAGATTGCGGCTGCTATCGTATTTTGCGAAGAATAAAGATTGCAGAAAAGCATAATGACAGTAGTCCTGACTGTGATTACATCATCCATTTGCATTTATTGCTTTGTTCTTTGCAATTGCAAGAAAGTGAGTGAGGAGGGTGATGGCGATGATGAAAATAATCCTGGTTTTTGCGAAAGGGGTGGCAGCCTCACTTGGTGCTTTCTTGCTTTGGGGAAACATAAAAGTCTTTGTTGTCTTTTCGTGGTTTTTGTGGATTAGTCATCAAAACCACTTACATTTATGTCGTACATGAAGTTTATGATGAACTAATTTATTGTGCCATTCCATGCGGTTTTATTTTTAGATGTTGTAAAATTAGTAATCCGTGCATGAATTTAGTCTAATGACTCATTCACTCGTGAAGTTTACATGGCTCATTTTACATACTCAAAAATTCCTGGAAATGTTTTCCTCCTGTCGAATATTTAAAGTCATTTTTTTAATGAACCTAGGTATTTATACAAAAATGAAACGTAAATCATCGTATTTATGATGAACTAAAACAGTCATGGTCACTGTCATAAAAACTAAGCTAAGTAGTCTTAATGTCTGGAGTAAATCAATGTAAATAAAATTTTTATTCCATCGTAACTTCCACTTTTGCAAGGCCTTGACTCGACTCGACTATATAGCTTCCTGGCAAAGTTTATTTATATGAAATTTGAAGTATGAATATGAAGTTTTATTTCATGTAAAATGACTAAATTGCTCATGAATGACAAAACTCGATCTCCTTTGATGCTGTTACCTGCCATTTGATCTGACAGTTTCAATATGTCGCTTGTTTTGATAGTCTAGTTTAATTAAATATTAAAAAATCAAGATTGGTTTGATTTAGACTTGCAGAAGTGGAACAGTCAGTTTCTTATTTTACTGATGTGATCGGATTATCAGATTTGACCCATTTCACAAACATATTGCGCAAATTCTTATTTCTTTCCGTCTTTGCATGATATGATGTCTTGTCTTCTGTCTCATTCATTGGCAACTTTGCAAATGCATTTGTATACATTTTGCAAACATATTGCGCAAATTCTTATTTCTTTCCGTCTTTGCATGATATGATGTCTTGTCTTCTGTCTCATTCATTGGCAACTTTGCAAAATGCATTTGTATTCACAAGAGAAAAAGAAAACAAGTTTTTGGCACTTTTTCATTTTCTTTTCCGGGGTTAATTAAAATCCAAGGAAGAACTTTTCCCTTGCAAACTTTGCACATTTTTCATACCAGAAATCAGCAGAAAAACTGAAGAACATGGATAATTTAATAATTCTTTGTGATCAATGAACCGTATACGATACGTGCATGTGCTTCACACAAGTGAATGAATCTGTTTATACGTACTTATTTGAACGATGATAACCCTTTCTTCATAATACGTTACGTTTAAGTCAAGGATGAAAATTTATCTTTCATAATATTGCGCATTTTTAGCCACTTAGGTCAAGCTCTTGCTCCTCCTATGAATGGAGTGCTTCTTTGGGGAAATCAACTATTTTAATTTAATAATTTTGAGTTAAAACTGGATCTGGATCAGATTTAGCCCCTGCCGCATTTTTCATCAATCTAGCCGGGGATATTAACTTTTGTCATTTGGGTTAATATTGAATAACTCTTATTTGACCGATGTTTCTTTTAGGAAAGTACGACAAGACATCCAATACACGTTAACGAATCGAAGAAATCACGATGACATGTCATGATCCGATGATCTTCTTTTTTTAAAGACTTATCAATATTATGTTGATTCTGTCCCACCCTATTTAAATATTTACTTGATTTGCTCGCGTGCTGCTCTGAATTTACGTCACCCTTCGTTACATTCGTCGCTAACCTTTGTCCACTGCATCATAACACAACACAACATCGCCACATGGCGTTGGCACATTAATTACTTTATTTACCCACACACATTCGATTGATTCCCCAATAGTGATCGTGATCGTGTTGATCACCGTAAAAAAACTGCGTATATTTTTCTCCTTCTGATAACAACACGATCAAGTTCAATGAGCATTTAAACCCTAGAGCCTTTATTCGTCTAGAGCAGTTATTTTTCCACCGAATCAGCAAATTTTCTACCATTTGGAAATGAGAAAAACATTTTAAACACTTTCGTACTATTCTTTTTTTCAAAGAGTTTTCTTTATTTTTTCTTCATTTCTTCCTCTCTCCAATTAACGAAATACTGTGATCATTATTATTACCTAAAAACAAACAAAGTGTTTCTTTTTTTTCGTATAAAGGAACGACGAAAGAAAAAGCTTTTTTGTAGTTTTCTTTTTTTAAATTTAAGTATTACAATTTTTGTTTTTGCATTTGATTGATTCATTTGAAAAAAGAAAAAAACGTGTTTTACATCTAGGAGTTCCCATTTTACCAAAAAACTTTGCTACAATATTTTTGTCATCTTAGAAATTATCACTTATTTTTTTACAATTACAGAGCAACGAACTACAGTTATCATCGTAGTAAAATTTTTGTTATGCATTATTTTATGTAATTTCCGTTTTTTTATAACTAAAAAA
>JAHZMX010005268.1:0-16606 GCA_027743895.1 Seira musarum
AAAAAATATCCTCTAGTTCATCTTATCACGCTTCATAATTAATGCATGAAGTGAAGAGAGAAAAAAAGGGAAAACAAGTTACCGGTTACATGCATACCATTTATTTTTTTCCTTCCTGTCTTGTCTCGTTGAATATTCCATCTTTTAAAAGGGGAAATTTATGCCGTATTCTTGCATCTTAGCTCTAGCTATAAAATTATGTTGTGCAGGAAGACCTTTTCCTCGCCTTAGGTGAACTCTTCCCGTTAAATCTCACCTGCTGGAAATCTAGTGGCTTTAGTTTCCGACCTGAGTCTACGACAATGTCTCCTTATCAGTGGAAGCAGCAGCAAGCAACACATGTAGGGAAGGATAATATTTACAAGCAAGCAGAAACGCGTAAAGTATTCTCTTTACTTTTTCGCGGTGGCGTAGGCACGGCATGGCATCTCATCGCGTGCCATGTGCCGCTTCCACCATAATTCGATTTCGTCATACAAAAAAAGGTCATTGAAAAGTGACTTTCTGCTTTTTAATTAATGTCCCACCAAAAAAATCTAGACAAGTTCAAATGGAAAAATATTTTTCTAACATTTGTACGCTTGACAGTGAAGCAAATTGGGGAAAAGAGGAAGATCAAGTTTATTTATTCCAGTGAAAGAAAGGAAAAGGCAGTTATAACTAAGAAGATTGCAAAGATTTACCCTTTCCGCAAAGTTGACTATGAATGTAAGTGTAAGGCACATATACACAATGCCCTATACGTTCACATTCATTGTTGATAGATGATATGTACCCGTTACCGAGAATTGCCGAGTGAAATTATCTTTTTCTCGGAGAATTTCCCGATGAAATTTCTGCCTTACTGGCTTAGAAAGGGGAATAGTTAGGAAGAAGCGGAAAACTCCACTTATATGGCTCGACTGATAAAGAGGGAAAAAGCGGCGAATGGAGTGAAATGAGAAAGATGCTGTTTCATACTTATTCTCTCTCTTTCTTCCTTTCTCCAGTGGTTTTTACATGTACACAAATAAAAATGACAACAATTTACAAATATACAGAGCATACAACAAGTTTTTATATCTAATGGGAGCAAGTAAAATGTGAGACTTTTTCTGATGAAAATATGGAATAAATGTTGAAAGGGGTCCGGCACA
The DNA here is from genome assembly GCA_027743895.1 of Seira musarum. NCBI lineage: Eukaryota > Metazoa > Arthropoda > Collembola > Entomobryomorpha > Entomobryidae > Seira > Seira musarum. The sequence continues at coordinate 1,137 of JAHZMX010005268.1, forward strand.
AACCGGTTTTCCAGACTAACTTAATATCGTTTAGTCTCCCCGGATTGCATGCAAGCAAAAGCAAAGACAAAATGAAATCTCTCCACTTGCCTCTTCTCTTTCTATTCTGCTGTTCCATGCATACATAATAGAAGTGAAGAAATGGAAAAGGTTTTCATTCCCGATTCTTGGTGTGTTTCTATGTGTGTGTGTGTGTCTGAGTGAGTACAATAGTAAAAGTAGTGGGGCTTTATGTAGTAAATGAAAGAGAAATGGGAGAGCAAGTGGCACGCAGAGTCTTCTTTTTTTAAGTAAAGAGGAAGAAGAGTCGATGGCATGCAGAGACGCAACCAACATGATATTTTACTTTCTACTTAGGGAACTTTTCCTCTCTACTTCCCAATCTTGTTGAAATGCTCCCTACGTGGAAATGGTTGGTGATGCAAGGCTTATGACGATGATGATTTCCATCCGTTTTCTCCTGGAAGTGTACGTAGTAGGTACATTGTACGTTGTAGTAAGTTTTATTTTCTGGCTTCACCAAAAAAGTGAATCAGACTTTAGACTCCCACTCACAAACCTGTACATCTGTGCTTCAGGAGAAAAACGTTTTTCCCTTCTGTGCGAGACTGAAAATGGAAGATGAATACCATGTAGAATGCCATTTTGTGGAGAAAAAAGTTGCTGTTGACAGTGGTATGGCATGGCATGCATGCCAGTAGGTAGGTGATGATGATGATATGTCTCCAGTTTCATGAAAGTTCACCCTTCGTTGAGCATATTCATGTGATATGACGTAGTGGTGTGATGTGGCTTGTGCAGCAAACAAAAAAAAAGAATGCACACGTTTTGTACCAAATTATTACTTCAATTGTAAGTGAAGCTGTTGCGATCACGATACTACACCAACCAGCGAACCAGCTCTAGGTTGAAAAACATGAATGGCTTGTAGCAGTGTTTCTCATGCGCCCTAAACGGCTTGAGGCTAAAAAAGAGATTCGATTTATAGGATTAGACCACGCTCCTTCAAGCAATTCCCTTAATTTTTTGGGGAATGTCTGGAATTTTATTCTTCATAAAGTTTCGTGAAAACGATAACCTTTCATCGGAAATGGATAGAAAAGACGGAATTTGGTGGAATCCAGTATCGTTTATTACATGGAAATGATGATTAACTGCAATTCCTGGAAGTTTCACTTTGGTCAGGTGATAGGCTAACATTAGAACTTATTGCATACTTTGAGGATGGATTACTTACGGTTTGACGAAGTCGAAATAACCACAAAAAGGTTAGAAAGATATACGCGAGGCATTGGTAGAATCGTTGCGTGAATTTGGATAGTTTTCAAGAAACTCGTAAAAATTCCCCTTCGTTTTTGTTCTTTCGATTCCCTCCTTAGCCATCTTCATATCATCAAGATGATGTTAATGATTTTCAACTTGGTGGTTCTCAGAGCGTTTTGTTCCATTCTAAACCTCTTGTACTTTTTTTTCGCTTGAGGACCACCAACTGGCAATGATGGCCAAGTTGAGTGGGAAACGTTAAAGATGGAAAGGCGGAAAGTATATTTTTAAAGGAAAGTTTTTAAAAACCCTTTCCACCGCTACTACTACTATCCCACCACCACTTTAAAATTTTCCCTGTCCTATACCACGACCGCTGTTACCACATCGTCATTATCTTTCTACATTAAGGAACACTACAATTTCGTGAAAAAAGGAACTATATTATAGTTGGGGGAACAAAAAAGAAAGTGATGCAATGAGTTTCTTCTTCCTCTCGTGAAACTTTCAATTTCCCCTTCATCTTTTCATGAGAAAGTCTTGTAAATGGTCAAATAAGAGAAAAGTAATCGTCATTAGGATAGATAACATTGGACTAAACTAAACTTACAAAATAAAAATATATTTTTTTGACTGACACGTGCTCTTTTTTCGTCCCATCGGTATCGTTACTTTAAGAGAAAAAGATGAGTGAAGTGCACTCACCTTCCCAGGATAAGCTAGTTAGCTTTGTTAGTTACGCTAGATCCAAATTATAGATTTTTTTGTAGTTATCGAGTTGGCTGCACAACTGTTTCTGTCATTCAATTTACTGTAGAAACCGCCATAAGCAGAAGTCTTTGGAAGAATCACCACTTGTGTATGACTGGTTGAGTGAGTGAATCGTCGACGAATCGACTAGGATACATTTTTTTCAGCAAAAAGAAAAAAACTTCTTATTTCATATGAAAACTATGCTTTTCTTTGGGAAACGCGTAACTACCACTTGACTTTCAATAATAATGGCAAAACAACAACATCAAGTGCTTCTCTATTCTTATTCCACTCCGCCCTCTTCACTTTCCTTTCCTTCCTCATTTTCGTCATCTGAAAAGCCTTTTGGCCATTGTATTTTTTTCATTCCTGTCGTCTTCCATCTCTTTGGAATCCCATACACTTTTGGTACTTGTGACAAGACAAGGCCAGCAAGAAAAAAGTTTTTTTTTTCCTCTTCTGAGGGAAATTTTTTGGTTAAATTTTAATATAAAGAGAAAAGAAACCCGCAGTTTCAACTTTTGTTCTTGTGTGTATCATCATCATGAACTAATTCTGTGTGTCGTGTCAACGAAAAGTTTAGGAAAAAGGAGGAGGTAGAGGATGATCATGACGATGACGAGGAGGAGAATATCATCATGAATCTATTCATTCAGTCAATCCACTCACTACCACCACCACTACTACTACCACTACCACTACTCATTCTATATTTGTCATCCCATTCCAAGTTTAGTGAATAAAGTGGGAGGCTATATAGAGGAATGGAAATGAAATGAACATTGTGCACTAACTTTTTATATGCCCCCATTTGCCAAAGTCACGCAAATTTTAGTCATCATCATATCACAGAAAGGGGAAATGACTTCTTCTTCCTTGTCTCATCTCGATTCACTCTTACTGCCTCTAGGCTTTCTCATCGCATCATGAACAGAAGTATGTAGATAGAGGTACGCATGCATGCAAGCATAAAAAAAGAAGGAAAAAAAAGTTTGTGAATCATGCATCGCATCGTTCACTGAAAGCAACCATTGTGTGGTGGAATAAAATGGGGAAAGAGGAGAAAAGCACTTGTATTCTATGATTTCACCCATCCGAGTTGTAATAATGTCATCATACACACGATGGGTGAGCATTCAAGTCCCTGAATAATAACTATAATCATGCTGTAAAGTGGGAAACACGAAAAAAATCCTCTTAGACTATAAGTACAATTGCACAATACACGATAGAGTCATCCACAAGCATAAGTAAGCTTTAAAGAAAAGATGTTCTCTTCTCATTCATTTATGATAGGGATATGAACCCACATTGCAAAAAAAATCATGCTGCCAGATATCTTTAAAGCGCATCACAATGATTATCATTCCAATTGAAATGATACTTCAATTGGTAACGTTTTTTTAAATTCAAGAATAGTCACAATTCCTCCAAAAAAATATTCACAAATTAGGAATTTTCCGCCTTTGTTTAGACATTAGGGAGCATTCATATATTTCCATCACTTCTCACCAATGTATACCAATAAATTAAGAACTTAGGTGGAAGGAAGTGGCAATTGTGTGAAATAAAATGTCCATCCGATAACTATAAAGCCTTACTTGCTGGCACTGACACAAAAAGATCGAGCCAAAAGTTTGTCTAGAACAAAAAACGAGTTTGAGGTGAAGCTAGCAAAAGCAGTTCAATGATCGTAGCTTTATACTTTCCCAACTAACTCAATATGCCTTTCTGCATTCAGGCACGTCAGACTTTTCTCTTGCGGAGAAAAGTTTTCCTATTGATGGGTGAAAAGAAAAGGAAGGAAGGAAAAAGCCGGGTTTGGTCTGATCTGGTCTGACTACTATATGCTCCATCATCATTCATTCTACTTATTTTTGTAATTCTGAAAAGACGCCAACGCAATACTATACATATAACTTCGGCCTTCTGTTGTTTTCGAGTTTCTTCGAAGAAAGTCTCGTATCATAAAACTTCTCTTCAGTTTCCCTCCTTCGTGAATGGGCAGCTAGATTGATGATTTGTGTACAGAAGGAGAACCAGTGGTGATTCATGTAAATAGGAAAAAAATCATATACCTCCCAGTCGAATATTTTCATCGACAACTTCAGCCCCCGAACAATTAACAAAGATTTTTCCTTGAGACTTGTATCCTCAAATCGAGATATTTTCTAACTGCACAAGTAAAATGAGAAATACGGTATGCACATGTGTAATGTCTTGTTTATTCAGGGATTTAAGATGTGGATATATTCCATTTCTTCTCTTTTCTTCCCACTTTTCCATCCGCCTTTTATTACATGGAATATTAGAAGTGTGGGAAAGAGGGAAGAGACGAGTCATGTAATCAAACTTAATCATCACTCACGCAGACAGTTCAAGTTACTCTTCTAGCTTCTTTTGGAATGATGCTGCTTCAATTCGTCCATGCTTTGGAATGCAGCAGCAGTACTTTTCCTCTTGTAGGTATACTTGCATCCGTCCTCATTCCTTTAGGACGTGGACGTAGCAGTAGTTTTATTTCTATGACTTCATCATATGTTCCCTTTCCTTACTTCTTACAGTTACATCATTACCACTTTTTATGAGAACGAACCAACGAAACGCAAACTAACAAGTTAAAGTACAAAATGAAAGCTTAAAAACGTACGGGCTCTCTCCCTCATCTCCTCTTTTCCTTTTACAAACTCATTTCTTCATCCGATTTTGTAGAAATTTCCTTTGAAGAAAAAACAAAAGAGAACGAAGTCAAGGAATGTGTGTGTGTGAGTAGTACAAGTAGTAGTAGTAAAATTGTTAGTCTCAAAGTTCTTTCTTTGCTTTTCCCTTGCTGGGAGCAATGAACGTTGTCTTATTAAAAAAGGAACTGAAAATCTGGATAGAGTGTGAGACTGTTAAAGAAAAAAGTAATATGTAGTCAGTCAGTAGTAATCTTACTGATCATCTTCATTCATGATGATGACGACGATCATGATGATGATGAGCATTACGTTAAAGAGCTAGGAGGAGTGTGTATGCATGTGTCGTCGTCTTCTGCTCCTACTCCACTTCTTTTATTTTCTCTTTGTGTGTGCATCTTCATTATTATGATGATCAGTTGAAGTAAGAGGGAGAAAAGAATGGCGTTGGAAGATAAAAAGAAAGTTCATAGTAATCAGCTTTCTTTCTTTTGTTGGTGATTAGTAGCCTACTTATAAGTATACTGTGTAGAGCTCGTTTAAACTTTTAGGGCTCATATTTTCCGAATATCATGTATACCAAATTAAATGGATCACATTTCCTCTAATGAACTACAACGTGCTTCTGGTGTTATAATAACAAGCGTTTTTCAAAAAGCATTTCTACTAGTTTTGCTTTTTTGTATTTTTAGAAAAATTAAATTGGAACTTGGAAAAAAGGATTGGAAAATCGTTCATCACTCCCATGATAAAGAAGATGATGTCAACCTCTTAACATGCATCGGAAAGCGGCTTATGCGAGGTAAGTAAAATTGAAAATTAGTTTAGTCGTAACACTCAAGTTAGGCACTAGCTTTGACACTCGCAGACTTGATTTGGGAATATTCATAAATCGATTATGGTGGCTTTGAGGAAGATTTCAAAGGAATGTGTGGCAAGATGCAAAGTTCACTTTCCAGATTTTATCTCATGGCCCCTAAATTATTTCTAAAAATACTAACATTTCATTCGTTCCTCGATAAAACTAATGCATTTTATCAAATCGCATTCTCACCATCAGAAGCTTCTGGGTTGCTTAATTTTCACACATGTTTTCATCGGGAATTAGTCACCATTCACCAAATGATTCTGGGTAGACCACATTTCTTTGGAAAAGATCGTCTAATGGTGTGGGAGAGAAAGCACTTTTCTTTTCTCAGAATCTCTGACAGAGGATAACATTTTAACGAAAGGATTAAATTTTCGTGATTGCTGTTGTTTTTTTTTACAGGAAAAGATCGTCTAATGGTGTGGGAGAGAAAGCACTTTTCTTTTCTCAGAATCTCTGACAGAGGATAACATTTTAACGAAAGGATTAAATTTTCGTGATTGCTGTTGTTTTTTTACCAAGAAGCAGTAAAATCGCTAGAGGATAAGAAACGAAATAAAACTTTCTCCTCTCACCAACCGCCTTTTTCAATACAACTACAATCTACATAAGACGTAGAAAAAAATATTGTTCGATACGATAGCGATGATGGTAGTGGCAATGGTCATCTCGCCAAGACGTGTGTGGCAAGCGGAGTGAAACAAGCTCATAAAAATCCTTTTGTCAGGAATGGTAAGTGAAAAAAGCAAAAGCCTTAATCTTCTCCTTCCGTCGTTTTCTTCTCTGAGCAGCCACTACTTACTCACTCCTACTCCTTTTTTTATTGTGGAAAAAATAAAAGCAATTGCATTTATATAGTGGCACTACTACCACTACTTCTTGTATGTCTACACATTGATCATTCACTTTTAATGCTTTGGTTTCCAATGCATGTCCTCTCTTCTCCCCCAAAAAATACAATTTCATCTGGTTTGGTTCGGTCGATTCCCTCTAGTTTTGCCGCTTTTTCTTTGCGAGTGAGAACAATGAAAGAATGAGTTACTTTATTTTGTGGTCAAAAAAAAGAAATTTTTTTTCTCTTCGTTTCTGTGTGTGTGTTTGTGTGTGTGGAAGCTTACTTGAAATATTCTTTGGTGAAAGAGATTTCCGGTATGGTTAGCTTTCTCCACACTTATATGATTGCATCACATCGTCATCATGATCATGTATAACATTATTCACTCCGCGTATATGTATTCTCTTCATTGAGGATGATAACAACAGAAATGATGATGATGATGAAGGCAATATACATTTTTTCCCTTTTCACTCCATCAGATGCTGATGCTGTATGTATGTACCAATGTTCAATTTGAAAAATAATTCTGGGAGCAGTTGCATTCACTCTTTCTTTTCTCACAGATTATATTCACATCTATCAGGCGTAGTAAGCAGCACCAGCATTGAATAGCAGTAGTAAAAAAAAAGAGAAAGAAGAAGAAAAAACGTGGACTGGACTTGTGAATTCTTTCACTTCTTTTGTGCATTTTACATTTATTGCATCACTATCTGAGCCTTTCATTCTTTTCCTTGGACGTATATTTATTGTTGTTTTAGTGCTGGTGGGATGTAGTAAGAAAGATGTAATTCTTCTCCTTCAAATATCGCCAGCCCCTACAGTCCCATTAGAAATGTGAAGGAGAAAAAAAGGGTATGAATACTAGTAGCAGTAGCAATAGAAGTAGTACTTGTATCAGGATAATAATGGTGATGAAACTGGTTCCTTGAGCTTTTTACGTGAGCAGAGATTTAATGAGTGACTTGCTCACTAGAGAAATGAACGCGCTTGGGGATTGAAAGAGGACAACACACGTAAATCTAAAAGTAGTTGTAGTGAATGAATGCCATTCTTTTGTTGTAGAGTTTTTCGAGTGAAACCATTGACGAAAGTTTCGTGATCCAGATTTTTCCTTTCTTTCTTAAGTTCTTTTGAAGGAAAAAGGGTAGAGCACTTCTGAGGTTTCCGATTAGATTTTGACCTCTTTTGGACGGCTCGTGTTGCAGACGTAGGTAGTTGAACGAAAGCGCGTGTTTATTTTCTAGTGATCCGAATCATACGGATTTTTAAAAAAGTCGACATGAGTAAAGTTTTGCAATGCGTGAGTGATTTAATTGCTTGAATAAACAATGAAAAGTGGATATTAAAGTAAATGAAAATAATAAAACTTTTTGTGTGAAATTTAAAAAGTCGACATGACTAAAGTTTTGCAATGCGTGAGTGATTTAATTGCTTGAATAAACAATGAAAAGTGGATATTAAAGTAAATGAAAATAATAAAACTTTTTGAGTGAAACACTTTCCTTTTGTGTGAGCTTATCACTCCTATTCTTTGTAACAATTGTCGTTTAGTATTATCTCAAATCATAAAGGTAAAACATTACCATTTTTCTCTCGCTTGCCGCATTGCACTATCCCTTTTAAGGGCAAGCCTATGATGTTCTCTTCCATGATCGCACTTGTTTCAATTTACGGATTTCATGAGAAAAATTCAAAACTTTGTAAAGGATCATGAACATTCATTATAATGATAATGGTGTGGATAAAATGTCCTTTGTCTTTCAAAATAAGTATGAAGAAATGGTGTTTGTTCGTGTTTAAGCGTAGGCAAACAGCCTGAACTTTTCTCTGAACCTTCTCTTCACTTTCTTTTTTTAAAGAGAACTCTAAAGGACCTTGTCATCCTTTGATCTCAAAAAGGTAAAAAAAGAGTATGAAACAGACTCACTGGAGGAATGGAATGTCAAAAGAGGTACAGAGATACATACGCACTTGTCCATGTTGAAAAGTATAAAAGGACTGTGATTAACTCTTTTTGACATGTTATGTTATGGAATGCGTAGTAGTCTAAATACGAGCACACTCGAAAAGACATGTAATGCGCTACTGTAGTATGTAGGGGTACTACAATGAGATATTTCTCCTTTTTTTATTGCGTTACATTTGAGTAATATGCCATCACTTGAGAGGATGCATGAAAGGATTATGATTATGAATCATAAATCTAGAACCCTTCACATAGACGTAGTTAGTTTATGCAACAACAAAAGTAAGAATGATAAACAACTTTTTATTTACAGCACTCGTTTCCCATTTTCTAAAAAGCGAGGATTTCTTTTGTGAATGTGGGAATTTGGACAAATGTTGCCGTTGTTGTGCTTTATGGATTTCAATTACGAGCTCTTTCTCCTGGCATAAGTAAGTAATGCGTTGGAGCTGTTATTGTAGCTGCTGTGTACGTACAGGTGTGCCCTGAGAAAAAAGTACTCGCAAATAGGCATTGTGTGAGCGGATTTTTGTTGCTTCTACTAGTCCCATCACATCTGGGAATTCAGAAAGTTTAAAAAAAATGTTTTTCTTATTACCTCGTGTCTCTTTTGCGTTATGAGGCAGGGTCGTGATTTGAATTCTTGCAAAATGAGAAACGTGAAACATGAAGTTTAGCTGTCATTGACTTCATCGATTTCTTTACGAGACAAAAATATTTTATAATGTTCCCGAAAGCGACTGTCGTTTCTAAACTGACTTAAACGAAAGAATTAAAAGATTATTCAACGTCAAAATCGCTATTAATCATTTACTTTTCGTACGTGCGTGGGATGAATGAATCACTGGGAATCATCTATTGCCATTTTGGAATATGGAGACATGATATTGACATGATTTTTCCAATTTTACTAGAACTCGGGAAAAATTATTCAAATGAGAAAAATTGGATAGGTTTGGATACTAATCCAAATTAAGTCAAAAGGAAGTCATTCAAGCCAAACGGGGCAATGAGCAATGTTTACTCTGACTTTGTCCTAATCCAAAAGACCGTATCAATTTCTTCAACGTGTTTTGTGGTTTATTACCAAAAATAATACGTCGTATAGCAGTTCATTAATCACTATTAATACGGTTTGTATATAAATAGCATCTAAACAGGAATAGCGATAAGTAGGCATACGAGGGTTGCTGTCTTCATTTTGTTGACTTACAAGCTGTGATGATGGATTGGATGACTACATTGAATCGAAAGGCATTCAATATTTTCTTCGCTGTTGGATGAGCAATCCTTGTAGGTATGTATTCAGTATTCATCATGCGTAAGAAGTAGGAATGCAAATTTATCCAGATAGAATAGATACATATAAAAAGAAATTGACGTGGACGGAGGGATTGATGGGTTGTGATGGTGGTGGATGCTTGAATAGATATGCAGATGTGATTTCTTAATTCTTATTTCCTCAGATACATTTCTACTTAGACATTGACTTGATGCTTTTTACATTTATTATATGATATTGACAGTTATCATGAAGTTAAGACAGATGTATTACGTGCTATACTGGTGGTTTTCCTACACAACTATTTAGGAATTATAGGTACTGGCTTTTCGAGCATAATCAGTTAAAAATTTCCTTTGCTTAATATTTTATGGGTTGTACATCAGAATATAATGCATTCATTTCTTCTTGGAATAAATGTCGTCATTTGTTTTCTTTTTAAGCTAATTCGTGCTGTTCTCTGCTCCACTCCGTTCACTCTGCTGTGGTTGCATATTTCTTTGAAGCGAGCAAGCAGACTCATAAGTACAAAAAAATCATACGACACTTTTGGAAAGTGTGATAGACCCTTTATAAAAATAATTTATTGCTTGTTTACTTAACATTAAGACATAAATAAGTAAAAGGCTGAGATAGGCATTTTTCATACGAAACCTTGAGTTGAGCAACTAAAGATGAGCAGTTCAAGACACTGTCTAACCAAAGTGAACAGGCCAATGAGTCTGAGTCTGGATGGAACAAGAAGTGCTGAGAGAATGATAATGGCTATTGGCGACGTCTTTGCGTAAGCTATTTTTATATGTAGTTTTTTCATAAATTATTTTGAGAACAGAAGTGTTTGGCATGGCTTGTGATATTCTCATCTTTGGCAATTTGCACATGGAATTGGGATGTTTCACCATGTTTTGACATGAGGTATTAAAATGGTGACAGAAAAAGGTCCGTGATTACCGAAAGCTTTTGTAATTTTGTTCTACAATCTTCTAGAATGGAAGTAAAGACAAAATGAGGCTTAAGCTTCCGATCTGGTCTAAAAATCTTGACCTATTTGCAACATTTTGTTACAATTCAGCATCTTGAAATGTATGGACATTAATGTGGCAGTGGTGTAAAATTGAGGAAGTGGCAATATACCAAATTTTTTCTAAACGTGTTTGACCTGGTGAAATTTAACGTCAAGTGTACAGTTATGCACACATACATGTGACTGTTCAAAACGTGGACTTGGTGCATTATATTTAAAATGTCTAGACTCATTGAAGAATATAAAAGTACCGATTCCGTGCTGCAACTCATGAGTCATGAGGTACTCTTTCTTCAGAATTCTGTTTTGTGCCGCATATATTGAGTTGATTTATTCACCAAAAAAAGTTTTTTACTTTTTTGTCAAAACAAATTGAGACAAAACGAGAGTGACTTTCTTTGATTTTACTCTAACAACTTCATTCCTTCATATAAGTTGTACTATATCCAATTATCTAACGTTGCTCAAATCATTTTTGTTTACAAAAAACAAAGAAAATCAGGGTGTGGTTAGGTACACTAAAATGAATAGCAGAGTAGTGTATGGTTGCCAGCTTCGAATTCGTTTGGGTGAGATGGAAGAGAAGAACAAGGAACTATGGAGTCAGAGGAAAATTAGCGATGTTGATAAAAAGGACAAAGTAACTGTAAAAGAAAAAAAGTTTACTAATAAAATGCAACTTTTTCTCTGCCACGTTCATATTAACCATCCTCCCACTTCAGGTTCCTCAGTGGAAAACGAGTTTAACCGGTTTAAAAAGTTTCCTTGAAAAAGAAATGGTCTTATGCAATGCAGGGAAATAATATATGTACCTGCCCCCCAGTTTGGTCCGCACATACGCTCAATTCATTTGTTGTTTGTGAAAAATAATGAATATTTACTGAGCTGAGATGGGGGAGTCAACCTGTAAAAAATTTAGGAAATGAGAGAACTACTCTACGCCACACATGAACCAGAAGAGAACCAAACCAGCATGCTTCAAGGTAAGCCGGTGTCAGTTTATTTGGTTGGTGAAAGTTTCCCCAGAACTAATGTAGACCTACGCAATGCATAGAATAGGACCTTGGAGAAAAAAAAAGAGTTTCAAAGAGAACGGGTATCTTTTTAATAAATCAGAGCTTTCTATGATTTAAATCAATGCAGTTACGTAGGTTCACCATTAATTATGTATTAGTGCTTCCTCGTTCCGCACCAACCATGCCAGGCGTTCGTTATTTTTTCCATAAGAAAAGAAAAAAAAAGTTTCTCTGTTAGGATCTAAAAATGTTTTCTTGTCTTTTTGTACTATCGCTATCATACGGAATAATCAGGAGTATTAATATCTATTATGAGAAAATTCTTTTTAAACACGTTGGTCATGGTTCTTAGAAGTTTTATATTAGAGGGAGGAGAATCCTCCTCCATCGATTAAAAAGTCTGGGTAGGCTGATGTTTCTCGGTGTGGAAAAAAGAAACTTTTTAATTTAATTTTCAACTTTTTTCCTTCGTTTTTTTCTTCGAAGGAGGGTGTCTACGGAGCATGATTTCACATCCGCTGTACAAGAATATACCATTAAATTATTTGTAGCGTGGCGGGAGGGATGCAAGGGAAATACTAATTTTTCTGACTTCGCGTTACCTACATCGTCAATTTACCAATTTTATTCAGAGTGACGGGATTCATGTTTAAAGTTTAAAGATATTTTTTATTTGGAAAAATACTTTTGTACAAAATATTTGCTTTCATAAAACTTGCTGGGATGAAGTCAAATTTTCAAATACGCTAGTGCTTTAGTGAAAGATCTGCTATTGACTATGAAAATACTTAATTGATACGAATTTGAAATTTAAACCACGAGATCCGACTATTAAAAGGAGGATACGCATTCATAAAATTAATTTTCCAACAATTTAAAAAATTTTGAAAATTCGCTATCACTGGATTTCCACGTGACTAAAGATTTCTCTCATATTTAAACTGATTTCGACAAGGAAGTTTTCTCCACTGAGGAGCTGTTGCCGCATCCTTTTTGCTATCATCATCTTGCTGATTACAATCAGTAAAGTTTCTGTTTTTCTAGAAGTTACTCCAAACGTTCTATGTCTGTGAACTCGTTCTACATACATAAAATTATGATAAGCCGTTTTTATATCTTGATCCTCGTAGTTTCAGCTTCATAGGTCGTCTTCCCCATTTTTTTGGTCATTGTACCTTAAATTCATTTTATATGCGTTTGGTAGCCGCAAACAGAGAAGAGAGTGAGATCTGAATCTGAAGTTATGAGCGCAAACGGAGATAGGGTTAGAGGATAATGGCATCCTATCGTAGCGGTAGAGACATGGCAGTGGCAGCGTGCTGGATTCTTTTTTTCTTAAAAAAGAAGGGAGGAAGAACATTCTGAATAATAGTTTGAAAAGTAAGTAAAGAAGGGCTAGAAAGCTATTATCATTATTATTGCCATTATACGACGTATTTTACCCACTTCCACAACTTATGCTGCTTACTGTTGTGATCCTGCCAGTTCAAAAGAACGAGATCAAAAGTTGAGAAGAAATGTATGTATCGGATAGCTGTGGTTTAAATTCCAAGTGTTTTAAATGGCAATAATAGGGAGAAAACTTGCGTTTTCTATGAACTGCGTGCTCATCCACAGCGAACAAATACTTCCTCGAGAGTAGAAGAGTCTACCCGCAGTGTTCAATAATTTGTCCTCATTTTCATCTGCATTCCCATTGTTAATGCCATTACTTTTGTCGTTTCTCACTCCACATGCCATCAGTTTATTTCTGAGACACAAACTCAAATTAAGAAAAAAATGAGGACTTGTCGCCTCAAAGTTGTCACCTTTTGAAGCTTTTTCGTAAAACCATTTGAACGAAAATACTTAGGCATGCAAAAAAATGATTGAATAGGTTATCAGTTTTGTCACGACTAATCTTATCATTTAAGAAATTAAGTAGGTCTTCCTGTCCTGTACACATTATTATGTGCATTTTGATGAACCCATCACATCATATCATCATCCTCTTTAAATATTAAAAAGATCACAAGTCGATGGAAATGTTTAGATATTTTATGTCTACCCAACGTTTTATCTGGCTCCTTCATCAGACAAAAGAAGCAGTATTCAGTTAGTAAGCAGCTGTCTATTTTGAGAAATAAAGAAGCAAACAAGAGCATATTGTTTTGAAAGCGTTACAAAAAAAAGGTGGCATGAGCAGAAAAAAAGCTGCAGATTAGCATATTTGTGTCATAAAAATGCTTCATGTCAGCATAAATAAGTACATCTTGAATCATTTACATTAAGAAAGATGGGAATAAATGAATAAAATTCTGACATTCAGTAATACTTGTATGTATTTTGAAATGTATGCATAACACAACACATTATGTTTAATCTTCGAAGCTTGGAATTTGTAAAAATTGATTTGATTTAAACCAATTTTCCACAGTTTATTTTAAATCGGTTGCTCTACAATCTCTTCTGAAAATCATTAATATTTTCGATGTCGACATTCAGGGTTTGAGCAATGGCAATAGTCTAAAATGGAAAATTTAACAGAACCAGTCTTCCGTTTAAATCGCATTCTCTACCGTAACTAGTGATTAACCCATACAAGCAGTTTGCACCTTAATGTGGTCAAAAACCTTAAAACCTGAGCATATTAAATCAAACTAGCGATACGACGTCTGCAGTTTAGGAATTTTAACATGTACCTGCAGGTGTACCTTTGCATGGATCATAGACATAACCAGAAAAATAACGTTTTATAAAGCGAGAGAGACCTTTTAACGGCTGTTTCATGTCATTCTTCCTGTTCGTGGGTGATTTTAATGGCGTTATTATGCGGCGATGGCGGAAAGTAATGAGATGGTCCTACCTAGCAAAAAAGTGATTGCACAATACATAGGTACTTATACAGTACAAGCATGCTGTACTAGTAAGATCCGTTAGCTTCAAGTGCAAAAAGTAATAAAATGTAAAGCGGCAAAGGTGTTCTTCTGTATTCTGTATGATTTTACCTCTATCCTAGACTAACACCACACCTTGAAATTATCGCACTTTGAGGGAGAACTTTTGAATTTAAATACAAGAATTTTGTGAAATCCACGGGGATAACAGTAACCCTTCCTGCGTATATCTTTCTGCCAAAGGTGTGCCCTTGTTACATCAAACGTTTAAAAAGCATGAAAAGGTTCCATATTAACTGGAACTAAAAACTAAAGTTTGAGAAAGAGAGAGAGAGAGTAGGAATATGGGCAATGTACCGCGCACAATTACATCCCTAAATAAGGAATAAGTACGTTGTAGTTGTAGGGTAGAGAAGATAGACAAAAAAATAGCAAGCATCATGCACAATATATATGTGACCATTGAAAGGAGGAAGATTTTAATAGGGGAAAAATAAAAGGAAAGTAGATTTCCACACGATTTTTGATAGCACCCGCTGCAGCAAGTGGCAGGAAAAGGAGAGAAGGAGAAAGAGGGAGGAAATCATTATTTTTTCATAAGCTTTCCTCGCCCTTTCATTATTATTGCAAAAGGATCAGACAAGAGTCACGGAACACGAGCAGAAAAATAAAAGATTGCTTGCTTGCTGGCCAGTTGATTCTCTACAAAATGCATCCAGCTTGAGACTTGAAAGTACTGGAGAGAAGATTACGCAGAGAAGTATATACACTCTTTTGTGTCTGCGACGTCCACGGTTATTTACCCATTGTACTGTCTGTCTAAAATGGCTACAAAACTAGTTACGCTCGTTGAATACCTTCCCGTCTTGATCTTTCTTTTTTTTTTTGGGGGGGGGGGGGGGGGGG
>JAHZMX010005271.1:0-10159 GCA_027743895.1 Seira musarum
CAAGGCATCGGTACGTTATAGGTAAGTCAGCATCCAGCTTAAGGAAAGAGGAACATGAAAGAGCCAACAGCTGAGCATCAATTTTAGTACAGCTGCTGCTGGTTCGTGAAATTGTCATTCAGCTCAAATATGTCCAATAACAATAAATGAGTCAAAAAGATGTCACAAAAATCTCAAAAATGTTAATTCCACATAAAACTAGATTAGATCTAGGTACTTCCTGAAAAGGTTATTTAATTAAGTACGTTTTAAATATTTGAAGTCATTGAAATCAATAGCTCGTGTTGTGGTGGAATAAAATTTGCACCGAATTGTGAGACACTGCGGTACGGTGACTTATCTCTTTAACTTTAAATTATAAATTACTGAATCAGGCTCGACCAGCAATGGAGGGAAGCAATGAAGATGAGGAACCTCAAATCTGTACTGTGTTCTCCTCAACTCCTTCAAGTCAATCAAAAACAATCTTTGATACAATAGCATTTTCTAATCCACGAAAAGAAAGTAGCTTAATGTCACCATCGTCTCTTTTCCCCGAAGAAGAGCAAAATGCATCTTCGTCGAAAGAGACATCCCTTCCTGCCTCTCAGCTATTCGGAGCTGCATCATCCGAAACAGTGTCAACAGGTGTGAGTTCGAGTGTATCGGGATCAATAGAGGCAACTCAACAATCGCAGGCATCGGCTTCCATGTTTGAATCTCTGTCCATGTCTGTTCCTTCAGAATCTCCAGCAAGTCAGAAGAAATATGACCCTCTTCAAAGTAGTGCAAATCAAACTGGAGCTGGAGATGTCTTATCCCCAATATTAAATGAAGGCCTAAGTGAAGACAATATTCGACTTGTTTCAAAGGAAATTGATTCTTTAAGTCTTACACCTCAACCACTTCCTGGTGAAAGTCCCACACCCACAGATATTGAGACTGAACAAGATTCTCCTTTACCCACTGCCAATGCTTTGTTCACTGACGCTCCAGAAGTTCCCTTTCCAGTTGGGATCGGATCGAATCCTCCTTCGGTGACACCCATACCAATGAAGGACCTAGATGATGACGTAACACTTCAGAAACCCATTGACTCATTTAGTTCTTCCACATATACTTCTGTTGACGTTGCTTATGACGCGTGGATTCCAACGGAAGAAACCCGAAAGGTACTAATGAACATCGCGACCGCTGTCAATGCCGGCACATACTTTCCTGACAAGTCTCACATGACCACCCCAGGAATAATTTACAAGGAAGACTTGGTAAACTTCTTTAGAATTTTTCCCCAATCAAGAAATGATTCTTTTCCAGGAAAGTGATTTGTTTTAAATAATGTGCATTATTAGGTGGACAAGGTGTCTGTGAACATGTCAAGAATTTTTGGAGAGGCTGAAGCTAGCAAGCGTCAGATACTGACTGCGGACAGTGTTACACAAGATGACAATGGAATTCGAGAACTGATAAAGGTTAGTTATTTAAGTTATTTTTTCGGACATTTTGACAACATTTAAGATCGCGAGTTTATTTTCTTATCCAATGTGTTACGGTAGATCATGTTATATGATTTTTGTGTGCAGCTGGGATGTTATAGGTCAGCAATTAATCTCAGCAAACGACTACTAACACTATATGGCCAAGGACCTGGGAAAATTGGACAGTTTAGTAAGCATTCACCTCATTCACTACAGGTATTTAACCAAAACGTTGTTAACGTCAAATAATATGAATTTCAACGAAGCAATTAATAATAAGCCAATTTCTTTCTTGACTAGTTGTGGATGACTCGCATTGCTCTTTTAGTCCGAATAAGAGAATTCAAAATAGCCGAATCTGAACTTGAGGCTTTCGCCAATTTCGATAACCCTGACATGTATTATGAATACTATCAAGACTCTTACGGACAAGNCAATTAATAATAAGCCAATTTCTTTCTTGACTAGTTGTGGATGACTCGCATTGCTCTTTTAGTCCGAATAAGAGAATTCAAAATAGCCGAATCTGAACTTGAGGCTTTCGCCAATTTCGACAACCCTGACATGTATTATGAATACTATCAAGACTCTTACGGACAAGGGAGAAAGGGTTCGATGGTGCCTTTTTACTTCCGATTAGTTGCTGCCGAAGTTCCGCAATACGCGTCAAAAAATCATAACGACAGTATAGACAAATTAACTAAAATGCTTCAGATTGTGCAACAGGTTGGAAACTGTTTTATAAAATTACTCTGGATTAATATTAGGTATTTCAGGTTGTAAAATGAATTTGCAATTTGACAAGTTACTATATTACTTGCCAGATTATTCAAAACGTAAAGGAAGGAATCTGCGAAGACGGCAGTTCTGTGACTATCGATCAGGAACGACAGAACATTTCAGTGGAAATTTGGAGAAAGCGAGAGCTGCGTTTGTATTATTCACTCACTAATGCATTCCTTTTAGCTAAAGTAAGTTTTATCCCATAGTGAAACTTCCACTTCCAGGTTACTTCAACCCATTTAAAAATGATTTTGTTACAAGAACTTAACTAATGATTCAAATTTTTTCTAGGATTTTGCTAACTCTTTAAGATATCTTACTATTTTGCGAGACGAAGACGCTGATCATAAAGCACAATTGACGTCTTCGATAGGACGTTTGTTTTTGCAATATGGTGACCTTAGCACATCACAGAAGTATTTTAAAGAAGCGGCTGCCATTCGTAATACGGAAAGTGAATCAGAAAAAGTTGAAAATTTGATTGATGCGTCGCTGTATTTCATTGCTCAAGGAATTTACGCAGACGCATTTGGCCTTTTGAAAGAGGCACTGGTCATTCAGCCCGACAATTTTATGGTCCGTCTGATTTTTACGCGCTCATAAATTCCTTAAAAAAATCTTTAGTAAACGGTATTATTGACATGTTTCTTTTCATTTCAGATCACCAATAACATGGCTGTGTGTCTTCTTTACATGGGCAAGGTGAAAGAGTCACTTTCGTTGATGGAAACCACTGTCCGAAATAATACTCCACAGTTGCTTCAAGAAAATGTGATATTAAATTTAAGCACTATTTAACTTTTGAAAGAGGCACTGGTCATTCAGCCCGACAATTTTATGGTCCGTCTGATTTTTACGCGCTCATAAATTCCTTAAAATTATCTTTAGTAAACGTTAAACATTTAATTGTTAATGAAGGTATTATTGACATGTTTCTTTTCATTTCAGATCACCAATAACATGGCTGTTTGTCTTCTTTACATGGGCAAGGTGAAAGAGTCACTTTCGTTGATGGAAACCACTGTCCGAAATAATACTCCACAGTTGCTTCAAGAAAATGTGATATTAAATTTAAGCACTATTTATGAATTAGAAAATTCAGATGGATTTAAGAAAAATGCACTATTGAAACTAATAAGCGAATACAAAGGCGATGGAATTAACCTAGCCTCATTAAAAATGCCCAACCTTATCTAATGATGGTAATGTATATAATATCAATTTTGGTAAATAAACTCTTCGTGTTGGTGTTAGGCCCTTGCTCTTGGGTGGAATTTAAGTGTTTATTTCCCAATCAAGTCTAAACGTATATTCCCACACTCCAAACATAAATTATTTGTTTCAAGGTAGTTGTTTGCGAACGTTAGCGTTTAATTACTTTGCAGTGTATATCAAAATATCAACAATTAAACCATAATAAAAAAAATTAAACTTTTATGCCTTGAACATTCACTTTACTGTTTAATCTAACTTTCACCAAGCGTTTCTTTTCATCTTTAAAAGCTTCGGTATTTGCCTTCTTTTCAAGTCTACGTTCCTGTACAAACAAAAATCATTCATTTGCAATTATTTATATTTTAAACAATGAAATTTCTTACGACAAGACAAAACAATAAACTCATTACTAGGTTTACCTTTCTATACTCTTTGACTAATTGTTTGCGAGCTCTTCTTTCTTCTGATGTTTCATTTTTCATTCTGATGGATGTAGCTCCACTCATCATACTTCCGGCCCTCCGACTCTGACCACCGTGCTCCTCGTCATAATTATTATCCAGAATTTTTAAGTTATCCTTTGTAAGACCTCCTTTTCCCAGTACGCCAACAGGTATACCAGTCTTTCCACTTACTCTAATTAAATTTTTCTACAAACAAATAAAACATTAAATAAAAATGAATATGATAATATACCTAGTAAGTTGATTATTAAGTAAAATTATTTTAATCAGAGTTAGAGCTAGACCAAAGAAGAATTTTTTATAGTTCTTTAGCTTACTTTTGATGCTTCTTTGATTATCTTCGGTCTATTAGCTGTTGTTGAATAAGTTGAAATTATAGACTGACAATCCCATTTTTCCCTCTGAGTTTCATCCTCGTCTGTTGACATATTAGATTCGGTTTCTGAGTCATCCTCATTTACAACAAGAGCAGCAATTTTACTATTGACTTCCTCCTCTTTCTTTTTCTCCTTTTCAAATTCTTCGGCATATTTCATTAGAAGTTCAGATTCTGGATTGATATCCCCCTCGATTTCTTCGCAGTCTAATGCACCGATTTCAGTATCCTCATACGTCTCAAAAAATCTTTCGAAACGATCATCAACCAACAACAACTGTTTGTTGCGTCTTACAACAGAACTTGACATTGAGTAGTTGGTGAAATGAGACTTTGTCTCTTCGTCTCTAAAACTGAACTGTGGTCCATCCAAGCTTCCAAGAGAATCATTCTCTTCATCCTCGTAGTTGCTACTGTCATCGCCATCATCATCTTCCTCATCACTAAACAGACCTTCAATCTCTTCGGCAGTCGGCTCTCTATCTAATACTTCGTCATTGTTGGTCAATAACTGCGTAAAGTTATTTTCTATCTCATTCACTTCTCCGTCACAAGTTTCGTTTTCTGCATCTAAACCAACAAACACGGGACCTTCGAAGGCATCATCATCCAAAGCAGCGACCACATCAGGGTCCAAATCTGGACGTGGACCTAAGTTAGTAGAAAAACAAATTGTTTACACCTTTACCTTTTGAATTTAAATCAAAGCTTTAAAATTAAAATGCATTTTTTGATTCGAAAATCTTACCAAATGATGGTGCAGATTTGTTCAATAAACCGACATCCTCCTTATATTTGGACTCAAAAACTGAAGAAGGAAGTTTTATTTTTATACCCTATAAGAAATACTCAGTGAGAATCGACTTTCTCGTAGATACGATACGATACATGGAACCAAATAAGAAACGAATGAAGAATTATTAACCTCTAACTCTTCCACGTTCATAGAATCATCTTCCTCAGAAACATTGGATTGGACAGTTATTCCAGGAGCGTATATTCTCTCCACAGTGTCCCATTTAATAGTTGACACTTCATTGCTGTCCTTTAAATGTTGTAAATAATCGTAGTCGTCATCAAAGTATATTCCATACTTTCGTTGTTCCTCCTTCCTTTTCTCTGGATCAACCTATAAAAAACAAAACCAATCAGGTTTATAAAATGGTCCACTACTAAAATTAAATATACATGTTATTGTCGACTGCATCATTCGTTCCGTACAGTTTTTGATGATTCGGTCGCAGCTGCAGCGGAGGCAGAGATACCACCCCTACTAATATCAGGCACTTGATCTAACGGAATCAGAATATTCTGAGGGGCGGTTTCATCAGTCAACAAAGGGTCACGCTGAGATCTATGACCAAGAACGAACGTGGTCGCATTCTTCTTATCAATGAATTTCTTCTTCTTCGGCTATATAGAAAAAAAGATATTTTATCATTTTAAAAATGTACCCACTCATGTAAATCTTTTATTAGTGCAATTAACCAATTAGATTATCCTCATAAAATTCGTCTTACCATCTTCAATAATAGAAAAAGGCCCTACTCTGAAGAAACGGTTGAAATAATTGCCGTAAATGTTTGTCTCTTGTGGATATGTCAGCTTAAATCTAAATCAGCTTACTCGGTCTAAATAACGGAGTTATCTTCACCTAAAACGGTTTCAAAATCGCGAGAACTCACGTCAGTCGTCAATGATCACATTTATCATCACACAAGAAACACGTGTTTATATTTTGGGGAATTCTCGGACAGCAGCCCGCAAATATGAAGCACTGTTCTTGTGTTCAAGACGTAAAGTCAAACGTAAACGGATAGGTGGCTCTTGTACAACAAACAAAAGTATGCAGTGCAGAACGAAAGCTGACGTGAGTGACCGATGAGTAGCGCGATATAAGAGAAAGCAATTCAATACTCTATATTCCCATGCTCCTGTGTATTGTTTTCAAATATCATCTGGCTCCTCCCATTCTAATTCCTGCACACGCACAAGTTGACTGCATGCATGGCAGTGTCGTGTTTTACTTGTGAAGTAGATTGATTCACCCTTTCGTTTCCGTCATCATCTCATCTCGTGTCGTCAAAATATTCGAGCATAGCAGTTATCACTTCGCAAAATTATTCTTTGGAGTAAATAAGTAAGTTTTTTTAACTACTATTTTATCATCTGGACTTATTCTACTTGTCTAGTAGTACTTAACTATTTTCTGTTAAAGCTAAGGCACCATACATTATAATACAGTCGCTGTTATAACGGCAAAAGTGAGTCTCTTGTTCCGCATCGCGAATTGTATATGAGATTTAATGATCATTAGTTTAACATGGGATGTATTAGACTCTTTGAGGCAAAATACACCTGCATTAAACGAGATTCAACAGTATATTATCTTATATCCTGCTCACTATAAGAAGCACAGTATAATTAGCATTTTTTATTTAATTTCAGTCACCAACAAAAGTTAGACAAGATATAGTCCTCAACGAAGGTCCTATTCTCAACTGATCGTCCTTGCGTCAAGTCGTAACTTACATTACGTGAATAATAAACGAAAAGGTAAGCCAGATAATTCTTTTGTTATTTGATTAAATATGTTCAATTCAAAGCAGCTTTTATTAGTGAAATTATTTACATCTACCGTTACCCTTTAAACTCTAGCTTTTATTCTGACATTGTGTTCGAATTTCGCCAAGTGCATTTTGCCTAAATGTTCATGATTCATTACAAGATAGGTACATTATTATAAATTCAAATTTGAAATCATTAAATGTATTGAAGAAACCTTTTTAAGTCTTGGTTTGAAACTAATTAATTTAATTTTTCACTAAAACACAAAACACCTCAAAAAGTCATCCTAAGTTTTTGTATCCGATGACCACAAGACCACACATGCATTTGCAGTTTATGTTGAACGCGGAAGTAAATCTTGTGCTTTCACGATGTAATAGTAACTTCAACTCGACGTAATATTTTTTTTTAGAAAAAACTTTCATTGACATCTAAAATCAGTAAGGAACACAATGCCGAAGAATAAGGGAAAGGGAGGTAAAAATCGTCGTCGAGGAAAGAATGAAAATGAAACAGAAAAGCGTGAGTTGGTTTTCAAAGAGGATGGACAGGAATACGCCCAAGTAACGAAGATGTTGGGGAACGGTCGACTTGAAGCCATGTGCTTTGACGGTAAGTATTTATTTAAATATACTTTGATATTTATTCGAAATGAGTGGAAGTCAAGTGTAAGTTTCTAAATACTAATTTAGGAACGAAAAGATTGATAATATATGATTGGTTTATAAGCTTCCTTTTATGGCGTGGCAAGTAATTAGCAAGATTGAAATATTAGAAAATATGCTTTTCGTTTATATAACGCATTAAGCATACTTTCTATACAAAAAATGGGTTCCTCGGGGATGTATTATTTACCAGGAAGAAACGTAAAACATTAATATTCATATAATAATCCATTTATGTTAAGAAAATATGAAACAATTTTAAACTCTGCGCTATTATTTTCCTTAATTTTGAAAAAAAATTCAAGTAATATTATGCTAAATAATAAATTTTAAGTGAAATTTCATTATTTTTAGTCGCTGACCTTCCATAAAATAAAATCCTTGTTGTCCTTGTATCGATATTTCTACTTTTCTGAACGCATCTTAATTTTTGAATTTAAGACATGCATAATATGATGATCAGCGCATAAGACGAAGACGACAAAATAGGCTTCCGAAATAGCGCATTCAAAATCGTATTTATTGTCGCCTTAAAAATTATAGTAATATTTTGTATTTAAATGATTTGGGAACTCTGTTTATAACTAATCTACCATCATAACTCAATGATGCAAAAACCCATGGATCAAAAGTGGAACCACTCCACCGCATAGACAGCATCTTCATGTTCTTCATATTTGGCTAATACTCCTTCTTGCAGTCTGTAACAAAAAAAGTATTTCATAGTGTCAAATGCACCAAACATTGTCGCAGAA
Source organism: Seira musarum (assembly GCA_027743895.1). NCBI lineage: Eukaryota > Metazoa > Arthropoda > Collembola > Entomobryomorpha > Entomobryidae > Seira > Seira musarum. Next base: position 8,284 of record JAHZMX010005271.1, read on the forward strand.
AAGTAAGCGCTTAATACTTAGGGCCTTACGTTGATGAGGTTTCTTCGACTTCTTCGCCATCCTCTAATATGGGCGGCTTTCTTTCGGATGAAATACTAGGCATGGAATGTAAAAGCACTCGCGAATCACTGCCTGCCGTTAGAAGAAGCTGATCGTGAAACGCGTTGTAACGAACCCGCCACACCCAATGAGAATGAGCTCGGACATCTTTCAGGGGTTCTTTTGGGTTTCTCACATCCCAAAATCTGATAGCACAGTCATCTCCACATGTGGCCAGACAATATTGTTTGTTAGGATTGAAATCAATATCACGCACTTGAAATTTATGCGCTAAAGGAATGTTCCAAGACTCTTTCATGCTCCTTAGATCAATTCCATTGACGGAGGTTGTAGTAACTGTGGATAATTGATTTCCATCCAAATGTGGATTCCACTTTCCCATATAAACCTCAGACGAGCATTTGGAGGATGTAACGATCTTTGGACTTCCTGACTCCAAATCCCATACGAAATACTGAGTTGAATAGATCGTGGCAAGCCTTCCATTTTTTGATTGGTGCCAATCAATACACTGACATTGGTCGGATGAAGGTGTCTCTTCGCAGCCATCGAACTTACATATTAATTCTAAATCATGCTGTTGGTGTGTCAGTTCACTAGAATCTATCTCGGGAACTTTCCAAATGCCACTTTTCATTTGTGCAGAGGCCTCTAAAATAAATGGACCAAATGATAAGGTTTCCGCGATAATCACGATATCCTGATGAAATGAAGATGGTGTGTGATGTACAATAACTATTTACCTTTGATTTCATTGTAACAAATTCCTAAAAGATCCGGAGACGAAGGACTGCACTGGACTTGCCATACTTCTCCAGCCTTTAATCTAAATATTTTCCTTGAAATCTGATTTGTCTCATCTGAAAAAGTCTAGCTGATGAATCTGTCCCTCTGATCTTGGCGACAACGTTCCTACGTAAAAGCGGATAACTTCTTGATCCCCAGCTTGGGAACATAAAGCTCGCCCCTATTAAAAATTCTTGTGTAACATCATCATTTGAAAGTATGTATTTTAATTACAATTACAACCCCGCATATGTATATACATATTTCGTACCTGTGTTTCTAGACCATAAATTGCACAAGATTCCATTTTCACTTCAGATCTTTAGCAGCATCCGATTGCAAAGATAAGTTAGAAAAAAATGTCACGACACGAGCCTGGAGAAAGTGAGAAAAAGTCAACAAGAGGTACGGACAATGCACTAGCATAGCATACGTCAAGTCAAAAAGCTGCTACAGAATAAGTGTCAGTAATATTGCCTTGCTTTCCCGCATTTCGCTCGTCTAGTTCTGTGTATTTTTTGTCATACAACATGGCTAGTAAGGGAGATGTAACTTTTACCCGTTCCACTTTCTCCACTGTTTTAATTGTACTTCACAGGAACTGTAATTAAAAAGTAATGACTGATAACGACTGCATTACTGTTTTGTGTATTTAATTTCCTATTGAAATGCGCAGACAATAAATCAACCGTGCATTTTTAAAATGCAAAGTCCGAGAATCGAATTCATAGTGTGCAGCACTTTTTGATGTACGGAATTATTTCGCTTTACAGTCTTAAGTACGTATGTCAAAGTCAAATCAAAAGATGCGATTTAGGATCAAGTAAAAATGTTTTATTTCTCATAATCAGCATTCTACGTATTAGAGAAGTATGAGCGACCATTTATCACTAAAATGCTTAAGACTAATCAATTCATCATTTTATTTATTAATATTAATTCATATCATTAGAAAAGTGTGGTTATAATCGAGTTTTGTTTTGAATAGACGATGTCTAGTAGTTAGTAATGGTGAAAAGTACAAGAAGTA
>JAHZMX010005272.1:0-11500 GCA_027743895.1 Seira musarum
GTCCAAGAATAAAATATTTTCTGTAGCGTTAACTAGAAATTGTGTGTGAAAGCGAATAACATTTTTATTGCGAATTCGTGCAACACGGGGTCACACATTAAGGTCACCTCATCATCACAATCAGTGCATCCTGTTATCGTTTGTAGTGCGATTACGAAAGCTATCGTTGACGGTTCTCCCTACCTGGATACCCTTCGTCCTGAGCGTAGTTCGGATCAGCAAGGTAAAATCGAATATAAGAATTCATGATTTTCAAGTGAGAGCATTTATTCATTTCCTGGTCATGTGAGGGTTCATGTTGTAGTGACATCTTCGATGCAGCAGGGCATATGTTAGTGTAAAACCTCCCTTCACCCCACCAGTGCACTGATATCAAGAGACCTGTTTTTAAGTCGGGTATGACAAACAGGTTTCTTGTTCAAGTGTCTTTCCTTAATTCCCAGGAAAGCTGTGGCTTGTAACCTTACACCTCCCGCATTTCGAAACATTTGTTTGTGAAAAGCAATTGGGGATTTTAGGAGATTCCATGGAGGATTCACGTTCTTACTTATGTATCCACTTCGTATCAAAGCAATTTCCAAATTTTTGTTTTTCATATGAAAAATTATTTTTGAAGCTGGAACGTATTTGATCCTCAAACTAAGCTTCGATTCGAAATCTGGGTTTAGTAATTGATTTTCAGGAAGTGTGAAAGATAAGATTTCTGGGACTTAGCGATGCAGCACAAAATTTTAGGATGGAATTTTCCATGCTTTTGTTAGTCATTGGTCCCATCAAAATTGTGGATGGAATTTGAAATTTCCGTCCAAAAGTGTATGTCATTGGTTTACTGAAATTATGCTCTTCATTTGTAATGACCCTCACAACGGAATTACTGCGCAGGTCAGTGTTCGAATAATTAGTGTAGGAATGCAGAACAAGTAAATATTTGTCTGGCTTTTCCATCACGTGATCCGAAAGGAAATTTATAGAAATGGTTGCTGTCATATCCCAATTGGAGTTTTCTACACTTCTGGATTCCGTCAAATAAATAAGACAAATTATGGATAGGTGAGTCCAGGTCGGAAAACAAATAAATTCTGGATGGTAAGGAGCCATGGTCAGTTGGTTTCCAACCAGGTTATCCAAATCACTTCGGATGAATTAAAATTACTAATGATGTTCGAAATTTTATATAAAAGCGGTCAATTAAGTCAATAGTTTTTAGAAAATTTGCATTACAAAGAGGCACAAAAAAATACCCGCTGTTTAAAAAGAGAAATGCTAGATGTGGCTAGCGTAAGTTAATATTCAAGAGCAAGCCTATATTTTTCTTATGAAATTATTTCAATACCCATTAGGTTAATTGAATATAAGCAACTTTGTACATAATTTCCACACCATCAGGTACTTTTATATTTCACAGTATTTCCCTTTTCTAGACTTGGAATCTTTTGTATCAGTTGAACTAAAACTACTTGAAAGTACTTGGTCTGGCTGGAACCAAAAATTAACATTATATATTCTTTAAAGTCCTATTCTTGCCCTATACAGGTGCTTTAAAATGGCTTGGTTTTCTTCAAGTGGCGACTGGCAATTAAATTTGCATTATGTACCAATCACTCGCTCCAGTAGGAAATTTGTGGACATATTTCCCGTTTTATTCCAAGTGACACGTTTAAGATACTTTGGTTGTATCGCAGTAATCGCCCATATTGTTGGCAGGAATACATCCCGATTCGACTTAAGTTTCAAGCGGCTCCAAGGTGTGGATTTTTAGCGTCTTATATACCTCTGCTTGGTTAAATTCTGTAGGTTTTATGAATAATTTATATTTCATTAGGTTAAGTGCTTCTCTCGCATTTGCGTTAGCTCTAATGGAATTTATTGCTGCAGCTCAAACCAAGTAAGACCACTAAAACTTTGATAATTTGTTCAGTTTGGCTATAGAACAAAATTTAGTTAAAGGAAGATAATCTTTTCACAAATTCTTCAAATCACATGTTTGCAACCAGCCAGATAAAATAATTATTTTCTTTCAATTAGTCTGCTTCAAATAAGATGACATTTTAGCAACTATTATGATTTCGACAGAGACAGCTGCAGAGTATGTTCAGAATTTAACAATAAATTTTAAAAGAATATCCTCTTTTAAATGTGGTAAGTGCTTGCAAATAATCCACAAAGCTTGGATTTCATTAATTTTGTAAATTTTTGATGTCTAAAATGTTTGAATGAAAAAAATACAAAAGTAACTAAGAAAACATGATAAGAATGTGATACGGATTCATATACCTGAAATCTCTCTGTGGTTTGGTCTGTCCAGATTACGTGTTCTCAAAAATTGACTGTCCAAAATATTGCTAAAGCGATTGCAAAATATTAGACAAAGAGAAACCTAGACACGCTCTGGCGATTCAAAATGATGGAATTATTATGAAATCTGAAAATAATTTAAGCGTAATCAGTAACATCTAAGTAAATTTACTGTTTTAAAGACGGAAAAGAAATTGCATTAGATGAACATTATATTTGCTTAAAATTTATTATCTTGTGTTTTAATTCGTTTACAAAATGTTTGTCACATAATTAAACCGTTGGTATCTTAGCATAACAAATAACTGGTTAGGTTGTCAATTACCCCCTGCAAATTTCGAGTTTTTTAATTTAAAAATAAAGCACCGTGGCACCAAACAGTTAGCACTCCGGAGTAAGCTGCCCGACAAATTTCTTTCTTTTGAAAACACGGTGACTTTATCACCGATCCAAAACCAACATATTCTAATTTTCCCGGATATTACAAATGTGAGAATCCATATCAACACTAGAGCCGTGTATATCATTAAGCATATGACTAAAACAGGAAATAGTTTAACCCGAGTGATTGTATCCATTTGAGCAAATGGTTTAACCAAAGATTGATCAAAAAGTGGTTGCTTCTGGTATACCCTATCCGCCCAATCAACACGTTCCCAAATATAATTAGGAATTCCACTTGAGTGTAGCCACAAAATCGTCTGTCGTATCCAATATTTGTTGATTGTATAAATGCCAAAGAAAAATGGACCATGGGATAGATCATCAGGAACAAGATGACATACGATAGCTACCATCACCAACAATATTTTTAATTTCTGCTTGGAATAATCGCGTTGTCATTAGTCCAGTTATTGATCTGGAAATCCAGATACGTTTATGCATTAAATGATGTGAAAGTGATTTGTCAAAAACACCAACGTTTGCAGAAATGACGTGAACGCTATCATTGTTAAAGAGATGTGCCAAGTTTTTTAGTTTGAAAATACTCAAAAAATAGTTCATATGGCCACGAAATGCTAGGATTTTATAACCGTTTACAATAAGTTCTCTTAAAGATTGCAATACTTTTGGAGGGTCTCGAACAGCTACTAAACTTGTGATATCATTTTGATACTCCCATAAATAAGGACGAATACAAAAGACATAAAAATATAAATGCCAATTTTTTAGATTTTGGCATCGAAAATGATTGATTACTGATGATTGCGACATGTTTCATCAAGTTTTTCACTCGGATTCCATTAATATTTGCAATGATTAAAACGGTTAAAGCGTGAGACATGATTGTAGCGCACCATGCACCTTTTGAGAAAGGTATAGTCCAATATGAATAGGAAGTACTCGAAATCGAATTAGAATCCTGCCCACTTCTATTACAGTATATGGGCCTGCGTACCAAAAAACTAGTAAAAACTAAGGACTCAGATAGTTGAATATTGCTCATATCTGTAAAGAATGAACCCTTTAGATACTGATTGGTTCGAGATCTTTCAACAAATTTCTCCTCAAAATAAGCGCGATATCTTTCCAGGGTGAAGTTATGCTTTTGGCTAAGATAAGCGGTCAATATCATCTCACCAGAGCAATACCTGATATCCAGAGACCTAATTTTAAGTCGTGTATGACAAACAGGTTTCCTATTCAAATGTTCCCCCGCAAATCCCAAGAAAGATAAGGTTTGTAACCTTATTCCTCTGGCATTTCCAAACATTCGTTTGTGGAAAGTGATTGGGGATTTTAAAAGATTCCATGGAGGATTTATGTCCGCATTCATGAATCCGCTTTGTACCAGAGCCATTTGCAGACTTCTGTTTTTCAAGTGGAAAATTATTTTTGAAGCCGGAAGATATTTGAATTTCAAACTCATCTCTAATTCAAAATTTGGATAGTGCTGTTGATGTTCAGGAAGAGTTAAAGAAATTAAATTTCCTGGATTCATGGATGCATTAGTGAATTTAAGCATCAAATTTTGCATGCTTCTGTAAGTCAGCGGTCCGATTAAAATGGTTGGTGGGATTTGAAATTTCCATCCTGACGTGTACACCCTTGGTTTACTGAAATTGTGCATTTCATTTGCTATGACTCGAACTGAAGGAATGCTCTGCAAAGGATTGTTGGAATAGTTAGTGTAGGAGTGCAGAACTAGCAAATATTTCTCTTGTTCTTGCATCACGTGTTCCAAGATGAAATTAGTAGACATGGTTGCTGTCTCATCCCAACTACTACTTTCTACACTTATTGCCGCAACTGCAACAAGCCAAATTAAAGCTAAAGCCACGAACAAACTCAAGAAACACTTAAACTTTGGCTGGTAGGGAGCCATAGCTAGAACCAAATTTCAAAGAAACCTCTTTTTCAAAGGCGTTTACGTATGATAATTTGAAATTACAAGTATTGTTTAAAATGATACAGCTATTGTTTATTTAAGTTTTAGTGGTTACCGGAAATTTATTGATTGAGTCAATAATTTAAATAAAATTGCGTTTCCAAGCGGAACAAAAAATCTAATCTTTAATAGAATTGTGCAATCTGGACAGAAATTTCTTTAGAAGAAAATACGCAGGAACAGTGCGCACTTGCTGATTATGGTATATAGTCGTTATGCATTTCCGGATGAGTGAATTGGATTGAAGGGTTGAATCTACGTGACAAGAATTAAGTCCAGAAAAAATTCTAAAATTTTAATAAATTTTTGAAAGTTCATTAGGTTGAGTGAATTGAATTTTTGCACTTTTATCACTATTTGTCCCATCATCAGGTACTTTTCTTTCGCTGTACCTTGTCAGTACTAAACCTCATACATGAACGGGTATAAAATTTGGTCGACCTAAAGCTAAGTATATAATATCAAGGACAACATAGCTTGGTAATAATGAATAAAGCTGATAATACATCTGTAGATACGTAGCTGAGGAAAAGGATTAAATAGGAAAAAGATGTTCTCAGAATACTGTTTCAATGTCTCTAAAGATCCATAAGCTGTCAAAGGTTTTTTGTAGTTGAACCCACAAATTCTTCATAGATGACAGTCATGAAAACATGCATGCATGAAAAGAGTGCGAAAGCACCTTTCAAATGAGCTATCATAAGCTTTTTTATTGAAAAAAGTTTTAACCGCCGCTGACCGTTAATTTTTTTTTAAATTTCAAAGCAACAGTTTCAATCAGCTTTAAAAGAGCTTTCGAATGAGGTGTCACATGCCATATGTTGCACTGAAAAATATTTTTAACTGCCTCCTGCCGTTTACCGTTATAAAATTTCGAATTCTATACACGCATTTTTACTTAGTTTTCTATGCGCTTTCGATTGAGCTAATTAAAAACATATGCTGTCTTTTGAAAAAAAAATTCGACCATTGACACTGAAGTTAATACTTGACCAAAAATTCTGAAAAGAAATAGGTGTCGTCCTCAGTACGCAAGGAACATTTGTTCCAAATTTGAGGTGAATCGGTGACCTCTTTCGAAAGTTATCGCGTGCACGGACAGACAGACAGACTGTCACATCATTCTCAATACTAGCTTCGCAAGCTCAGCTACGTAATAAAGCGGTCTAATAAAGTTGTTAAATTTTGCTGTAGCCATGTAGCTAAAAATGGGTTAATAACGAGAGAATTGTTCTCAGAAATCTGTCCTGAGAGCTCTCAAGCTGTCAAAAAAGAAATATTTCTTACCAGATGGACCCACGAATTCTTCATATTTTGAAATGCATGCATAAAAGAGTTGGAAGAGACTGACGGGACTTAAAGTCCTTTCAAAATGAATTTTTTTTTGGATAAGTAAATATGTACAAGCTATTTTTATATTAACTCCATGCTCCAATACGTTACTTTGCAGTAAGAAAAATGAAGAGCATGGTATTTCATTATCTATTGTGACGAAGCTAATTTTTCAAGAAATCTACAAAAGTTAATTTATCAAGTCCTTCATCTTGATTAGGATTCATTAATCTGGAAACTTTTCTTGTGTATATCAAACGAGATTAGAATTAAGCCTGAGTGAATGAATGGGTCATTCGTTGAAATAATATTTTTCTTCTGTGGGAAAGTAAGGGGCATATCGATTCTAAATGTTCGAACATTTATGGTTTTACAGGCCACAGGCACATAATGCGTTACATGGAAGTAGAATTCGAGACTTTCAGATTTAAGGTCAGGTCAGGTCATTATCTGACCTGATTTTCTTTTGAAAATCTGACCTAAAAAATCAGATAACCAAAATTTTCTAAAACCTCTAAAGATTTTGTCATTTATCGGAAAAAAATGTTTTAATTTTCTAAGATAGGAACATAGAAATAAATAATCGGGGCTTATTTTTCATACATTATATTAAAATAGTTTCGTCTAATTTTATCCATATTTTGTCCACGTCCCTTCTTTTTTACAAATTTTTACTTAATTTTCCACTTTTTTTAGGTTTTTACCGCTCGGGTTTGATTTAGATCAGAGATGGATATTACCTGGGGTAAAATAGATTTTACCCAAAAAATGGGTAAAAACGGGTTAAAATGCGTAGTAAAAACGGGTAAAATGGATAAAATAGGTAAAAACGATTTTGCCCATTTAAACCCGTTTTTAACGACTTAATTTTGAACGTTTAAACCCATTTTTACCCATGCAAACCAGTTTTTACCTATTTTTACCAGTTTTTGCCCATTTACTTATTTTTCCTCATTTGACCCGTTTTTACCGATTAAAACAAGTTTTTACCCATTTTTACCTTTTCAACCCATTTTACCCAGTTTTTGCTTGTTTTTACCCTCCCGTTTAAACCCGTTTTAATACGGAAAGATAGAAACCCATTTTCATCAGCTTGCAATCCCTGATTTAAATATTCTTGAAACGACTTAGGAATACATGTTTAAAAAGATGATGTCCTTTCCATTCCGAAATAGACCTTAATTAGCAATAAAAAAATTATCGATTTGTTTGAACTGGTCAACATTTCAGATTTAAGTCCATCCAATCGGATTAAAAATAGGTTAAAATTAGGATTTGATAAGTTAACATCCAATGTCTACGTAAGCTTCGTTTAAAAAAGAATCACACGAAAGTAAAAAGTCTTTCATTTTCATTCGAGTATTCGTGAAAACAACCCGCCATGAAATTTTTTTCTAAAGAATTGTCAACCTTAAATCTCATCTGTAAAATGAAGACCACTTCTTTTCTCCTTATCTTCTTCATTTACAGCGTCTTGATTACTGAGGTAATATTTTTAAAGAATTTATTTAGAATATTTTGGAATGGCAATGTCTGTTTTTGCCAATCTTTTCAAAAAGTATCAGTGTAACATAAAAATTTTTTCCGTTGTTTTAAATTTCAACAGATTTCATCCGATGATTGCGATATTGTGACAACAAAGTGCACAGCAGGGACGAGTTGCTCAACAGGCGTTTCTGCAGGCTGAGCTGTTGATAGGAACTGCTTTACAGTTCCTCCAGAAATTGGTTGTGGTTCAGTTTGCATCGGCACCGACTGCGCTAAATGCGCAAAACCAACTGGTTTTATGAGAAAAAATATCGGAAATTTCAAACTTCAGAAATAATGAATAAAATTTACTTTTCTCAAGCTTATTTTTTAGTGTCTATTTATTTCATTCTTAGATTGTAGGAAAAAGCATGGCTAGCTTTCCTTTTTCAAGGATTTGAATTTGTTTTCGACTGGCAAAAAAATCATAATTTTTACTAATTTTTAGATAGGTCATGAAAGGTAATCATAAGGATTTAAAGGAAAAGACTTTGCTTCAATGCACAGACAGATGCCTTCTGACTGAAAAAAAACGATTTTGGGGCGATGATGATACAAAAGAAAATCTGTTTTTTAAGAAAATCAAAAGAAATTCTTTAATCTGGGATACGGATTGGTAATTTAATTTGAGTACCTGGCCAATTTGCTAAAAAAAATTTATTCGAAGCACACAAATAGATCAAAACGATGGCCCATTCAAGGTACATAGCAAATAAAATTTTTGGCTCGCTTAGCTCGCAGTAGTTTTATTTTCTCACGTGACCCCCTTATTTACAGGTACGCTAGATAAAAAAGTTTTTCATAAAATCTTTTGGATGACCTTTTTATACCAACAGAATTAAATTACCAATTGTTGCACAAAATATTTCGCAAATAGGCGTAGTTTCATTACCAAAAACCTTTTTTTTAATTTGGAAATTGAGAACTCAACACAAAAGGAACCAATGAAACGTTTTGGCTTTACATTTTCACCCGGGTCGGGCTACCGCTCGGTTAGGCACTGCCAAGGAATTGGTTACGGTTCCATTTGCGTGGGCACAAAATGTGATTGCGCAAAGCAAAATCTACTGACGAGTAATGTCCACAGTCCGTAGGTCTTCGATTTACTCCAAATTTTTATGCAAGTAGCGATTGGTGAGAAAGTAATTTGTGCAAAGTTTCAGAAGTCATCCCTCCCATTTGCAATTTTTATTGCGAATTTATTATTCGCCAAAGAAATATTGGTGTTTTTTAAATGGAAAAATATACATGAAAACTAATCATACCACAGGTGTCCACAGAAACCTGTCCAAACTTTCAGTTTTTTTACATGGTTCTTGATGGGCATGATTAGTCATAGAAAAAGCAAATTTTTTTTAGAGCAATTGTTTGTGTCACACAATTGACTGGTATGACATGTGAAAAACTGAAAGTTTGGACAGGTAGGGACGTGTGGTATGATTAGTTTTCATTTATTCATATTTCATTCATATTTTCCCATTTAAAAAGCAACAATATTTCTTTGGCGAATAATAAATTTGCAATAAAAATTGCAAAATGGGAGGGGTGACTTCTGAAACTTGGCACAAATTACTTTCTCACCAAACGCTACTTGCATGAAAAATTTGGAGCAAATCGAAGACCTACGGACTGTGGACATTACTCGTGAGCTAAGAATATCATCATAATACATTTAATTGCAAATTTCAAAATTCGAAAATAAATCAAATTCATTATTCTCTTCTCCAACTTATTTTTACTTTATTTGCCTATGCCGATTTATTCATTAGATTTCACGGAAAAAATATTGGAAGCTTAACTTAAAACACTTAAATTTTGTTTTCATATCATTGGGGGATTAAATTGTTAACGGTACTACCAAATAAAACTACATAAATTTCGAGAGAGACAATCATGCGTATTCCAGAATCAGGAATCCTGATTTGGACGAGTTGCTCAAAATGTCTTAAAATAGTTTTTAGAGAATTTTTCTACTTAAATATTATGACCGAGGGGAAGATGAGAAACCTTACAAAATTTATTTTCCACTTGTGAATATTTATCATATCAAGCATTTTTGTTATGACTAAAATGACTATGGATGACATCATTTTGCAACGAAGAACGTGCGCGTACCCACTGCTTTTTTATCAAAATTTTCAGCAATATATCACTATTTGATCAGCAATCCCGGTCATTACATTGCAATCACGAGATATTTGCGTCACGTTTTTCCAAGTATTTATTTGCAACTCATTCATCAGCTGTATTGCATCAAAAGTCAAATGAATGACAGAATTTGTTCATATTTTAACATTTGATAAAAATAATATATTTTGAGAGTGTTTCTTCAAATCAATCAGTCTCAAAATTTATTTATTCAAGCTCTACAAAAAATCCAAAATTATTTTGTGATTTAAAAAAATGTGTTCCAACAACATGGAACACTTAGAAGCTGTGATAATTGACCATGGTTCCACATGTAAAGTTGGATTTGCTGGTGATGACGCTCCTAAAGCTGTATTTCCTTCAATAGTGGGTCGACCACGGCACCCTGGTACGGCACACAAAAATTTTTTGAGAATTTTTTAAAAATTTGTGGTCTACTAAAAAAATTAAAGTCATTCATTTCCAAATGTATAGGAATGCTTGAAGAAGGTTACATAAAAATTGGACATGAAGCCAAATCTAAGCGTGGAATACTTAGATTGAAATGTCCAATTGAGGTGAGTAAAGCGGACATTCCAAAATGTTTTTGATATGAACGAAAGCTGAAGATAAAATATTTTTTGCCATTTTTTACCATAAAATATAAATGCCCATTTTCCCCACAGGACATCCCTGGGTAAAAAATTGAAAGAGAAATTTTTTAATTTCAGTTCTTCTCTCGGGACTAGCTGAGCGACTGAAAACGGAAATCTCCAAATTGGAGGGAACCGTGAGCACAAAAGTGATTGCCGAGTCAGACAGAAGATATTCATCATGGTTTGGAGCATCTATCCTAGCTTCTTTCACAACATTCCACAAAATGTGGATTTCTAAAACGGAATATGACGAATTTGGACCAATTATTATCGACCGGAAATGCCTTTTAAAATAAAAATTAACAATGAATTTAATGTCCAGACAAAGCAGACAGAAATGTTTGCTGCACTCACAAAAACAGATTTATTTTTTACATGCATTATGAATTGCTATTGCATTGCATTTTAAGATATTTTTTTACAAAAAATTGAAATTAAATTAAATAGCTTCAATCTTCAGGTTGATCATAGTCCATTACAAAAGATGAAGGAGCAAGAGCAAGAATATTATTGAAGAAGATAGTTTTAATTTTACACGATAGAATTTGAAAATTGAAAAGTTTTTAAAAATTTAATTGATTCATTGTAATCGTAGTCATCAGAATAAACGCTCTCCTAGTCCCACTTGCCTAAAAAAGAATTGTTGATCCCTGGCATTTGGGTCAAGTCACGGCCGAGCCTGAAATAGGAAAAAAAATAATTAATTTTAAAATGATTTTTTTTATAAAACAAATTAAGTTTTATTTATTTTTGTTCGCACTTATTCAATCCCTCTGCAACGCCATTGACTTTATCAGAGGGGCAGACCACGGAACAAACGTAGGTCTCCAAGAAGAGAGGCTTCAAATACTTTTCAGTCATTGGCATTAGGTCGGAAATCTCAATTTTTGAGATTTTCTCGATCAGTTCCCTGGACGGAAAAAAAAATAAATTATTTGTAAATCCGTTATAGCTTGTGTGGACCACGAAAATGAAAGTACTTAGCTTTACCTGGTGTGGTTTCCGGGTAGATTCCTGTAATACGCATGCAACGAATTACTGCTCAATCCCACTGGCGTCTTCTCCGTCTCGACATACTCAAAAATGAGGGAACTCTTCGCCGAAATCAGCAACTGTTCAGACCAAGCAGTCTCCCCAGACAAATGACTTTTAATAATATCCAGAGCCGTTTTAT
>JAHZMX010005273.1:0-14520 GCA_027743895.1 Seira musarum
GAACCATCGGACTATAAATCTGATTATAAATATAAGTTTGGTATACAAGTATAGCTGCAAATTAATTTTAGCAACCGTAAAGTTCATGGACGTAAGTAAGACTGGTACTTTATTACCTTACTGCAAACTTTTATTACCTCATTATTACTTTTTTGGCAACTAAAATACTAATATTGAAAAAAATGTCAGTAACAGAGCACAGCTTTTTTAAACGTACGTAAACAGCAACAGTTAAAATTACCAAGAAATCATATCTAAGTTTTTTGCCTTAATTTTCCATTAATTTAGGCACATGCTTCGTGACGTTTCTTTTATCTTAGGTTGGAAACCCTGCCATCAGCAACGCCGCGATCCAACCCTTGCTTGACAAAGAAAGCAAAAAGTTTTCCTGTATTGCAATCGCACACTAACTTTTTGCCTTCATTTTTTTCTGATTCCTTTTCTACTCATTGAGTTTTGTTGTAGCAGCAGGATTTGTTGTACTGCTAATGAAATGCTGTCAGTCTTCCTGTCTGTCATATTATCCTGTTGTCGTCGCACCTCAACATTTCACAAGGAAAACATGAAGGCAAAACAAGAAGACACCTTTTCCCATTTTTTTTTCTACGCGGAAATCCTCCCCTTTCACTCAGGCAGATAACATCAAAGCCGACCGCGTAAGCAGTAAATGCTACTTTTCCTCCCTTTGGCTCTTACTTATACGCTGTGTACCTTGCTTGATTCATTCAGAATTTCTTTTCGCGTATCGCCCTACTCGTACGTCTGCCAATCATAATTTCATCAACAGCTTCCTTTTAATATGTTCGTGTTCCCCTTATCTGAACTTCCTTGACAAGAGCGACCCAAAAAAAGTACGTAGTACAATGCACCATTTTATTTCTTCCATGAGGATAACTAAATCCCCATATTAAATTTTTTCATCCATTTCCTTTTTTCCATCCAATTCTTTCCTATTTCCATGTTCGTTCATCTCTTCACCTTGACAAGTCGTCGTATCTTTCTCCTTTGCTTTCGATGATCAAAGTCAAAATGAATGACGACGACAATGACTCCTATCTTTCCTACCCCTAGTCCGCATTTCGAATACGACTTAACGCACACGTGAAAGGAAATAAAAAATGCAATAATAAAATCATGCGAGTCCTTGGCTATACCCATCAATCCCACTTCATCCCTTGCTAAAAAAAACACTATGAAATGATTTCCCATCCTCAAAAAAAAATTATTACATAGCCTTTCCCATCAAAACAAGTCAGCTTTCCCTGGTCTCTGCTGATAAGGCATTATTACAACAACAGGGCAATATTAATATTAATAAAAGAGGGAAAATGAAACGAGCCTGACACCATAACACTATGCACTGCCGCCACTAATATGAACACCAACAAAGTAAAGCCATGGAATATAAACATAAACAATGCAATAGTGTAGTACATATTATTATTCCTCTTCAGCTCGGCTCGGCTCGCGTCCAAAAAAGTACCTTCATTCATGTTAGGATGAAAGTGTAGCATGTGCCCATCCTCATAATTCAAAAGTGGAGGAAACAATTTCCCAGATTCTCAACTGAATATTTTCCCTACTTCTTCAGTTTCACCATCAATTTTTATAATGACAAACAAAGACCTCCTCCGCCTCATTTCTCCAGAGGAAATAATGGAGACACTTTTCTTCTCCTTTGGAGAAAGAAGAACTCACAAGCATCTTACTACTTACTCGACCAATATAAAAATGAGCAACATGCTGGGCTCAGCCCATACACACTTACTATTTCCATGGAAATCGGTGACGGTAAATGGGAAAATACGCAGCATCTTTTTATGAAAAAAATAATATATGTAGCATCTCTATTCTCTATAAAACCGTATACTAGGTATTCTCTAAAACTTTCACAATTTAAAACTTTTTTTGTGGTATAATGTATGCATGCATACATCACATCACCTCCTTATCTCACCACAATATTTAATAATGTCTCTGGAGGAAAAGAAGGAATATAAAGAGAGGGGAAGAAAAAAAAAGAAAGTGGTTTGGTTGGTTGGTTGGAAGAAAACAAGCTTTCTCTTCCTCTTTTCCAGCCTAAGCCGTGAGGATAAACGAAGTTGCATTATTTGCACAGTGAAAGTGTCTTTTTTATCTCTTTTTTTCTCGCCTTATTCCAACTACCTCGCTCGCATTTTTTTAAATAGAGGAAGAATGACAGTGAAAAATTCATACACGTTGAATTGAGCTTGGTACGCTCGGTTTCGGCTCGTATTAAGGCTTTTTTTACTCTGGGAAACCGACCTCTCCTTATAAATTTCTCAAGAGATGAGGATGAGTTGCAGAGCAGCATGATGACGCTGATGTTATGTTAGTGTTGGGTATTATTTTTAGTGGCGGATATTTTCTTTATTCGATGTGCATGTGTAAGTGCGGTTGGATGAGTAAGGGAGAAAAGCGAAGCTAAGCCAAGGCTTGTGGCGATGATCATGAAGAAACTGTATACATTTTTAGCCGCGGTCCTGGCTGATGATGTTGAACATCCCTAATGCACACACTCACCCCGCAGGTAAGAAAGAAAAAAGAATAAGAAGTAAAGCAACAAAACAGCAAAATAGTCCATGCATATGGATTGCATTAAGGAATGAACAAAAAAAAAAGAATTATGATGACACGTGAAGGAGAATAGTAGAGAGAATATTATGAAGTAGAGCAAGAGCCAGTTATCTCATTCATTTTTGATGGTTGAAAAATATGATGATGTGGGCCATGCATAAATAAAATATATCTATGGCTATCGCCCATAACACAATTTCATCTTGAAAGTTGGCCGGAAAGGAGGGGAACAAAAAATATTTATTGCAAAAAAATACACTGCCAACTTTTCAGCCTTTTTCAGTGTATTTTTAGGGCATGAAAACTTAATTTTTTTCATTTCCTGAAAACACTACATGAACTTGATCAGAGTATAGATGCATTTTATGTATTTTTATCGTCGTCTTAGAATGACAACCTGCCAAAATGATAAAGATCTTTTAGGGGTTGTGTCTGTCTGTATCAAAACTGCAGCAATAGTTTTTTTAAAACCAAGCCAGTGGAAAGTTACACGTGACTAGGTAAGGAGGTTTGTGAAAAGAAGAGATGAGCAAAATGCATTGGGAGAAAATGTGGTACTTTTCCAGCATCTTCCCCCGATTCCATAAAATTTTATTATTTTTTGAATGGCACTTGACCCGATCAGATAGCGAACTGCGTCTTCCTCCTTGAATTAGTGGAGAATGACGTACAGAAGAGAAGTAACGTAAATTTTGAGGACGCACATGGAGGAAATGGCATCGCATCGGCATCTCATTCCAATAACCTGAGAAGACAATGGTAACGACGCAACTTGAGAAAATGAAGTGGATGAGTGCAGGCCAAAGCCAAGTCAAAACCTGGAGAAAGGATTCTAGGCAAAGCGACGCTGAAGGTAAGAGGATCGGATGCGATGCGATGTGATGATATTTGAAATATGCAAATGAGCAAGAGGTTATTTATGCCTTTCGTTAAGTGTCTGCTTATTCTCCTTCCTTCCTACTCCAAATTTCATTTCCATCGTGGGTACTATAAAAACAACGGCAAAGTTTTCAAGATAGAGACAAAAGCAAGTGTCATTTTCTGAAAGTTTGCTGAGCTGGAAATGCAAAAAGGATTTTGCTTATACACTTTGCCAGCCAGCCTTTGCTACAGTTTTTGTAAGAGACAGCTTTAAGCTCATCTCAAAAAATTCTACTTTTTACTGTTACGTTTACATTAAATCCTCCCATGCTTTACTTATGTTATGCACTAGGGAAAGATGATACGATGTTGCCGACGATGACGACGACAAGTTGATCACTCATCATCTGACTAAGTAGAAGGAACTCAAGCGTGGGTATTTGTTTACCCCACCATGATCACCACCTCCGAGCCACCACCCACACATAAAAGGCACAAGAGGCATCTTCATATCTCAGGTAGTAGAGCCGTGATCTGAACCTGCTGTTCTGAATTGTTCCAGAAGTGATAAACGTTCTCGAGTAAAACTGTTCCTGTGTAGGCATCTCGAAGGCAATAGGTAGCGGTGATGAGGGCTCAACTCACAGCGCATTATCTTCATTTGACTTGAAGAGCTGAAAAATATGATATTCCTCTTCCTGCTTTTTCCTTCAAATCCATTCATTCATGCGACTACACCCTACCTAACTTTTTCCCTTTCAATTCTTCTTTTTTTCGTTACCCCTCTTCCCTAATGGTTTTTGCTACTTAAGCCTGCAATTTTCTCTGAACCGGGAAACTTGATGCCCTAAAAATTACTAGTATTCCCTTTCACTTCACAAATGCCTGGTGCTTGCTTGACTTGAGCTTTTACCGTAGACTTGGATAGAGCCTCAACTTCACATTTCCATTGTCACGACAATATGACTACGACAGTCTATGCATTCGTGCCAGTAATAGTATGGCATGGCATATGATTCTCATTTCATTTTCTGCCTGTGAAAAACACTGCACATTCCACCTTCCAGAATGAATTCCTCCCATCAACATCATTTCCTCCTTTTTTCTTTTTTTCCACTTTAGTCTCAAGTGTGTTCTCATGTTTCAAATAAAAAGGGTATAACACTATATTGCTACCTCGAAAAATTGGTGTGAAGTGTGGAAAGATGACACCATTTTTCCTTCAAAAATGAAAATTAAATGTTCCAAGAGGGAATATAGCCTACATTCAGTCTAGCTTACTCTCATCGCCATCATCATTACGACCATCATCCTCAAACATACATTATTTTCTTTTCTTTCTCCAGGTGAGTCGTTAGTTTTGCGCGAGAAGGAAAAGAGAATACAATTTTCCACGGTGAATCCAAATCCAACACGACACGTTTTCCTTCATCATTCCCAGCAGGTTTCCACTGCTGAGCAATACATAACAAGCAATTTATCTTTATCATGGATACTCAAATGACAGGAAACAAGGCCTCGACGTGTTACTCTTTTACTGTTTCGCTAATGTCACCCCAGTTCTAAAAATCAAATGGTTGTCATAGGTCATGAACAAATTATCAATCAATGTCCAAGTGCAATGCAATCCATACATATGATGATTCTCATGAGGCAGTAAGTATCCCAGAAGGTGGTAGTACGGTGTTGTACCAACGTGAAAAAAACAGCCATATCGGCGCTTCCCTTTCTCTTCCTGCAAAAGGAAAAAGTAGGGACTAATCGACTCGACTCAAAGCACATGACTTTCTTTTCTGATTTGCGGCAATTATTAACAAGTTGTGCAGTCCAATACAAAACTTTTTCCAATATTGTACTTTCCCTTCTTTGGAGTTCATGTTGATAGCCACCTTGCGTGATTCGTAAAACTTTTTTATTCCTATCAACAGGGTTATTGCACGGCGCATAAGCAAACATGTAAGTACATTCGTAAAAAATTCAGCAAAAAAGAAAGGCAAGCAACAAGGAAAAAAATCAGAGAGTCGGACTTTATTCTGCCTCATATGCTTAATTGCAGAGTCCTCTCGTCAACAAACCCAATCAAAGCCACGGGCTGTAAATAAAAAAAACTGCATGTTGCTCATTTTTACGATTTTTCCATGTAGCTTGTCAAATGGAATGAAAAATTAGGGAGAGCTGAGAATGAAACTTGAAACGGTTTTTATTGTCACGCGATATTTTCACAGTTCCCTCTGAGTGTAGACCAACTATTCCTTGACAACAAAAGCCAATTCCAATTTGGGTCTGAAGAGTTTTTAAAGGTGGGGCGAAATGTTTGATTTGGTACACTCACATTGTTCCACTTCTACTTACTCCAATCCAATCCAAGCACGATTGAAGAAATGAATCTTGTCAAATATTTCAAATCAAAAGTTTTTAATAACATAGAATGTCAGTCATGACTGATGAATGAACAATAAGCGTCTTTTGAAAATGAAGTTTCCGAATTGCCTTAACAAATCCGTTAAATAATTTTTGGATTGTGTTCTTCTGTCCTTCAAGTGACTCTCAAATCAGAGAGCAGTAATACATGCAATTATTATGCTTGAGAACTCATGCGGAGAAATAATTTATCTTCCTGTGTCCTATTCAACGTGACAAGTAAACAAAGCAGAGCAGGTCGAAATCAATAAATTAGTTGGAACGACAGCTTACGGAAACAAAATCCAAGCTGCTTCCACATTTGCGATTCTTGTGAAAAAAAAGTTTAGCAAAACTCGAATCCATTCCTCAGGTGTAGTTGTTTCATTTACACCGCTTAATTTACTAATTACTTGCAGTGCACACCAACCCTAAAAACTCTATCCGTTTTACCCCGATCATTAAACCAAACAATAGAAAGCCTTTTATGTTTTCACACAACACGTGCTTCTTGTGCATACATAATTAGTTGATTATTTACGACTACTAATTACTACGTACTTAGTCATACGAGCCTGGCATAGTAATAATCCGACGTTTATAATATCAAATGCAGCATATCGACTTCACCCGGCTTTGAAACTCTTTGAAAATTATTCACACGTAAAATTTTACTGTAAATATTTTGAAATGGATTTGTATCATGAAACCGAAACCAACTGCTTTCCGTTTTTTACTTTAAAATGGTTTTTACAACTCCATTGCTTCGGCATTCTTGAGCCGCACCCTATTTTGTTACTATTCGAATACCTCTCCTCAGGTTGGCTGGTTTGACTTTGAAACTCTTTGAAAATTATTCACACGTAAAATTTTACTGTAAATATTTTGAAATGGATTTGTATCATGAAACCAACTGCTTTCCGTTTTTTACTTTAAAATGATTTTTACAGCTCCATTGCTTCGGCATTCTTGAGCCGCACCCTATTTTGTTACTATTCGCATACCTCTCCTCAGGTTGGCTGGTTTGATCTGGTCATTTCCGGGGGATTTGGTATTGGTAGCAGGTGCACCCACGCAAAAAACTTGTCTGGTCCTCCGTTTTTAATAGGACACGTTATACTGTGCTCATGGTGACCGAGCAAAGGCTTTTTCCAGTTTTACGATAAAAGCTATAGCTTGTCGGCCTAAAAAAAGTCATTTGTTCACTCAGGCAAGCCAACTCAACGAAGTTGGACTGTACTGGACCCTGTTTACAACGAAAGGGCCTTTCTCGTGTTGTGCTCTTTAAACTCGTCTCCTGCACACTACACCTTACTTTTCATACATCTCTTTACCCCCTGTCCTGTGTTTGCTTCTCCAGAGAGTAAAAAATTTCTGGGCTAGGGGAACAGGTGACAGGGACCATAAAAGCTTTTCCATAATCAACTTTACGACTCACACCATAAAGACCTTGTTTTTATTATTTTCATCTTTTCTCCAGCGTACAACAGTACAACACTACATCTTCCATGACTGAAGTAGACCGAAAGGCGAATGCAGTGCAACCCTAAATACCCTACAAGTAGAGATGAAGAAGGAGAGCTCGTTTCTGGCACCGCACTAAAAAATCTCACTTAAAAATACTTTCATCATCCAAACCACCACAGTAGCACCAACATCCACATCAGCTCCTACTTCACCCNCATCATCCAAACCACCACAGTAGCACCAACATCCACATCAGCTCCTACTTCACCCAGTTGAAAATGCAACATAAAAAACTCGTCATCAACTTCAGAAAAATACATACATGCTTAGTTTTGGTGGACCTATGATGACGATGGTGATGTGATGATATCAAACCTCCCTCATAATACACATTATTACCCTTAAAACTCATATATAAATTTAATGGAAGAGTGAAAAAACACTCAACTCCAGTCCAGAGCTCCGTAGCGACCGTGAGGACGACTACCAACGGTACCAACCACTCCATTGTTTTATTTACCGTCCTCCTGTTTTGTTCTCAATTTTTCGGGGGAATACTGGGGAAGAAAGCTTTTTGTTTCTTTAAGGAAGCATCAAAACCTTTTCCAGCCCTTCCTTTTACCTACGCATTATTATCATTATTGAAGTAAATTGCATTTAATGTTGTTGATTCTCTAGTGCACTTCTCCTCTTTATTCTGTAGTCTTCTTGTTTCTTCCCTCCTACTTACTTAAACTGAAAATGGGAAACACCAATTTCCAACTGCATTTTCCTCCATTATGGATATAAGGATGTTGATGTTGATGGGAGTGAAAATGGAAGGGAGCAAGCACAAAAAAGGAATACATTACAAAAGCACTATAAAAGCTCAAGATTTTCCTGAGTAAATGAAAATGTTACCTTTTCAGCATAATTTACCAATAGACTTCTTCCGGTTTGTTGGTTTAAATAGGGATGGTGCTTTACTCTGCATATTCAGCAAATATATCAGGAATTTTTCCAGGAACAAACGGTGCGAGAATACTAATCTCATTGAAAAAATAATAGCACGTGTAAGGTACATTCCCAACACCAAAATATGTAATGGCATTGTCGCCAAAGTCTTTTGCCATTATCGTCTGGTTTCTTCAGAATGTTTTAAAAATCCGATATTGCATTTATAAACAGATGGAATAAGAAAAAGGAGCAGCAGTAACAAAAAACACAACAACCGTCAGACAAACAGAGAAATGAGGCGCATTAAACATTAGCATTATTGCCAAAAATAAAGATTCCATTTTGTTGTTTTGTTGTCGTTCTCGTCGTCTCATTTTGTGTTCTTCCATTATGGGACTGATTAGCATATTATTAGAAGGGAAAATGGCTCCTTTTACTACATCGTATTACACTCCCGCCCGCCCAAAACGATTCAAATGCTTTTATACTTATATTATGTACATCATGCACCTTTCACCGTTCTCTATTTTTCTGGTCTCGACATAACACCATCATTCCATGAAAATTACGATGATCATGATCATGATGAGAGTAATCATAATCAACATTCAACTCCAACATCAAAGTTGAATTTAGGAGAAAAGGTGATTACAACAATTTTCCCTTTTCCTTACATTATATCTCCAGATGAAGACGAGTGAATGAGTACTTACATGGCAGATGCATGGATGGATAAAATTTAAAAAGAATTCTTCCTTCTCCGTAATAATCATTATGTAAACATCATCTCTTCTCTTTTGTCAGTTGAATTCATTATATTTCTTTCTGCTACAAAATCCGACATCTTATTTACCGAGGATTTTCAGTCAAAAAGAAAATGAGGACATATGGCAAAGAAATCTGGTCTAGTCTGACTCTGACGCTGGCATGTCTTAGTAAGTACGTATTTACGGAGCACTTTCTATTGTACTATTTAGTACTGTTCCTGGGATTGGCGGTATAGTTATGGTTCTGTAGTGAAAGCAAAACAAACGTCAAGTAAAGTCAAGACGTCATTTCACTCCATTCCATTCCAGGTTACGTTCCACTCCACGGTTACGTTTTAGAGTTGCAGATCAAAGGAAAATTACAAGAACTGTCTGAGCTGAGACTGAAGAGTAAGAGTAACATGTAAGTAAGTAATAACAAAAGAATGTGAGATGATGGTGATGATGATGTGATGACAGGGAAGGGTTGGTATGATATGACATGTTCAATACTGACATGAAAGCTGAAACATTTTAAATTGCTTAGAACAACAACATCAGCCAGAAGAAATGAAAAATTTCGTATTTATGACAATAGCAGTTTCTTATTGCTTTCACGCAATGAAAAATTTTAGACGAAAGATAAAATCCCTTCATGATGACGGCTCCATGGTTAAATATTAAAAGTCTTTGTTCCATCCCAATGCAAGATTGAAATGAAATTGAAAGCAGTCTTGATGATTGTATTACATGTCGAGCCAAACCAACAATCAAGGAAGAGATGAAGAATATTACAAAGTTTAAAAAAAATTACGTCATTTCAAGCCAAGATGTTGCAAACTTTCTTAGCGACAGACCACCACGACGGGTTTTAAAAAATTGGGATATTTGAAATTACATGCAGATATATCTTGGTCGTCGTGATGGTACCTGGTCCTAATAAGGTTGGCTACAATTACCCGCAGTTTATATAGCTTGCTTGCGATTGTATTGGTAGTATTGTATGATTAAATAATTAACGTGTTTCTGAGATTTGATAACTTTGCTAAATTAACACGCGTTAACATTGATTATCTTACGTCAACATCTAAGATTTTCGGACTATTGCCAAATTATAGTAACACTAGATGCGAGTTTGGAATGCAAATTAAACCAGCAGTATAAATAAGTACAAAACGTAAGCCATGATAAGAGTATAATAAATTATTGGAATGTTACGAATGACTCATTTGTCACATCCAATTAAATCAACGATGCAATTTACTCAACTCACAGTTTTACTTTGTTTATATATTATCAAGGCGCATATTTATAAATAATGTAAAGTATCCCATTCCGCTTCCACTTTACAATAATAATCCCATTATAATTCCCATGTTCCCCTTAAATGACACAAAAACAATGCAAAAGCACTAAAACCACGCATAACATCATTCTCCTTTTCCTTTCACCCAGTCAGTGGTCGCTTCTTACTCTTCGTCATCAGAATGGAATTCCACTCACTTAACTCTCTGTTTCTTGGCACTTGGCACACATGTTGAAAATCCCCCACTTTTCTATTCATTCACTCTAATTCAAACTCAACCATATTCATATTTCCTCCTCCTCGTTTCGTTTGCAACACAAAAGAGCAAAATCTGGGGAATAGGTTCGCTCCTCATCCACATTCTATTCATCATCTTTTCATATAAGTAATCCAAAAGTGAATCAGAGCAGAGAGGATAGATATGTGCGTTCCAAGAAGAAAACTACAACTATTCCCATTCTCCCTTTCATTCTGCCTCATCCAGTTTTTTTTATTAATAATGGTATGCAAAAAGCTGAAGCTACTGCAGAAGAAGAAAGCAACCGAAAGACCGACCGACCAACCAACCGACATAATAGCTCAAAGCTAAAAAGGAATCCATAATTCATAATTTGATTCATGTAGAACAGAACACAACACTCTCAACTCAACTCAGCTCCTTCCCTCTGAGAAACAGTTTGATTTTGTTTGCTTGCTATTGCTATGTCAGGGAGAAAGCTCAAAACAAGAAAATTTTCGCATTCCTTCCATTAAATACTTTGAAGGGAAACAAGCATGCCTAAAAGCATCGTCACTCTAAAAAATAAAGTTTTTTTTTGCTAGCAAGATCAGACTAGGGAGCAGCTTTTTACTCGTCGTGGGTACACATTCAGTCATGTTTATCATCATATCGTATCGTGTGAGCAAACTAATATGCTCATCTTAGAATGTAAATAGAAACGATGAAATATGAAAATAATGGTTTAATAAATCTCTCAGCATTCAAATTCTCTCTAAAATGGGTGGTAAGGGGTGCCAAAGCTGCATATTCATAAAAGGCATATCTGCATTCCATTTCGGCAGAAAAAAAGTATCTGCTACTGCTGTGCGGGGGATCCACATGCTTTTTATGTGTCTTCAAGGCATTCCAAAACCCGCGAGAAAAAACATCCACTCTGTTATCTCTTGAACAGGCATCACTGGGATTTTAATAGCTCCTCATGATGAATTCTTCTCCAAATCAGAGTGGAAATAAGCAATAAAAACAAAAAAAACGCAATTCCAACGCTATATGTACATCGTAAAGGTAATGTATATTTATAAAATTCCTTTTTAGATCACATTTAACATAAAACGTGATAAAATATTCCCTTTAGAAAATTTCTCTTTTCCCTGCCAAGTTTAGCAAAACCAGAAGGAGTAATTATAACTTCTCCGTATGAAAGGAACTAAATGATGCAAAATCCTAATCCGTGATAATTTTTTCATTGAAAGCAAAAGAAAAATATATATTTAGCAAAGCTTGGTCATAAAAATCCTACCCAAATCTCTCCATTTTCTACCATTTCCTCAACCCACCAAAAATAATTGGTTTTTGCAAAGTTATTGCAGTTCCGCAAAAAAAAATATAAAATAGAGAAAATACGAATTTTTCCTCATGATTAAGGTCGTTACTGGAAATGCATGGTGACCAACCACCATCATCACCATTCCATTCCTAATCCAAAATCTCTCATATTTTTCCCCAGTTCGAAGGGAGGATAATAAAAGACTTGACTGTCGACGACGACTAGTGAGGTAGTCATTTTGTAATAAAAAAGCTTCAACTTCAAGTCGTAAAAATTGTCGAAGGAAATGTCGTGAGGACTAAACCAACTTGCACAAAAGGAAAAAAACTTTCCCTTTTTTATGACATTCACTATATCTTGTTTTGTCCACATATAATTCTATCGCAGTAGTATTTTTAATGACTAAATATGATGAAATCACGTGACAATTCTGAAGCAGAAAATGAGCGAATTTAGTGATAAAAAAGTGTATCGCTTATTTTTTCTAGTAATTGAGCACTTACCGCTTCCGTGTGTATCGGATGTACTGCAAACAGCATTGCAGCGACAAAACTACCAAGTTCCGTGAGGAACATTGTACAGACTCTGTAATCATGAAAAAATTAAAGTTTAATTTTATATAATTCTAAAATTTGATGAAAAACATTATTGCTTTGTTGGAGTAGGTAGGTAGGTGATGCGTAGGCATGCAAGAGTCAGACAAACCTGACTTTTCCTCGCCATTACAATCCGACATGCATTTAGTAAAATCAAATAGGATGCTTCTTAGCATTTTTTAAATTCGATACTCCACATTTTCGCTATTTATCTGCAAAATCATGTCCCATTTTAATCGCAATCGGATGAACAAAAAAAGAAATGGAATCCCGTAGCTTTTAATCGTTCATTTCAAAGACTAATGCAGAGTTGGAGTCACAAGGGTAAAAGGATCTAATGGATAAAATGTGATGCGATGTGATGTAATGCACCATGTAATGTATCGTAATCATCATCATCAACTTAACAGAAGAAAACTTTTTTTTATTTCTCACAAAAGCACTTTCTCGGTGAAAAAAATGCTTCCCCATTTGTCTCTGTAAGTTTGGAATACCATCACGGAATACTAAAATAACACGCACGGAATAAAAACAGCAATACACGAAGAAAAAAATGCTATCATTCACTTTACAACATTCGGAAAAGGGAAAAAAGAGTGGAAGTCTGAAGCGACAAGGCATTAACTTAACTTTTTTTCTTCTCTCCATTCCGTGAGTTATTTTTTGAAGAAGGTATAGGAGTAGGTAGATAGCAGATAGCATGCCATATTAGTTTTCGTAATGATACAAATGAGTGCAAGCATACAGGGGTAATAGTATCAAATTGCTCGTTTATCTTGTTTTCTCTTCCTCAGTCAGTGAAAGAGGATCGCCGACCGAATGGGATCAAGAAAGAAGCATAGTTCTCAAATTCTTCCACGTAGTAACGGAGATATCCTACCTACCTGGAAATGAGATCATGTATACATGCAGCACAAGTAAAAAATTAAATGTTTTCCGCAAAAAATCACCGGTGTTGGTGGCCATGCATCAAAATGACTTTAGAAAGGAAAGGGGTTAATCCAAGACGTGAAATTCTTGGTATTTTTTTTCTTTCTAGAATATACATACAAATAACCCTATCCACTGGGACTACTTTACAATACGAAATGAGGCATAAAAAATTTAAGAGACAAAAAAAAAGTTGAGGAGATTACGACATGCATTATTACACCATCTCATTTACAAAACTGAGGCAGGAAGGAAACATGATATGGTATAAGTATAGCATTTTTGAATACCAATTCTGTTTGCTACGGTACAGCCACAACTACGCAGTCAGTAAGTTTGTTGAAATTTGCAAGTGGGTACTTTGTCTTTAAAAACATCACGTTACATCACATCACATCACATCCCCAAACAATATAACAGGGGAAGACAAGATATTCATCTACATCTTCCCCTTCCAAGTGAAACTTGATTTTTATTTCCAGCATGCATTCTCTTTCCCCCCAAAGTAATAATGTATTTTGTCATGTATAAAAACTCAACTTAAGCCAAGTTCTCCTCATTTGTTTGTGTAATAGGCAAAAATAGAAAGAAAGAAACACATTAAAAAACAAATTCTCAAATAAAAAATACGAACCCATTAAATATCTGCTTTTGTTGGTTGTTGGAACACACAACGCTGCCACATGAACTATGAATATAGTATTAAGTTTCCATAATAAAAAGCGAAGCCAAGTTGAGCCGCTCCACATCAAAAACATTTTCTCAAATTTTTTATTCATGTATTCAAATAAACATGTTTATTTTTTGCACATCAGACCAAACATAAGCAGAAAGACAGAGTGAAAAATGTGCGGTTCCTCTTTGTCATTTTTATAGAGCCATGCTATGACTATGCTAAACAAGTCAAGTCAAAGAAGTAAATTTAAATTTCACATACTTTCACTTTCTCTCTCTTTTCTCATCTCATTTCATCTCATCGCGTGTGGTCTGGTTTGGTCTTGGTAGTTTCGGCGGTCCCCATTTCGTATGAAAAAGGGGACATAAAAAATTGGTTGACTTGCTTGGCTTTGGCTTTTCTCTCGCCATTCGCCAACTTTGTTTTTTTCCTTCTGATTATGTTTATCATTATTCTA